>KZ613488.1:508341-592092 GCA_002865625.1 Hyaloscypha hepaticicola
GAAACCGCAAGGAAAGGTATAATAGAAGAACCTATGGAGAGTCGACCTCAAGTGGAGCGCTGATCTTACTGATTGGGGCCATTTTTACTGAATCCGGTTAGTAAAGTGGGGTCTCCCGCGACTGCCGAGGCTAGGACTGTTTTCTCTAGTAGAGGGTTTACCCCGCCTGTAGTTCCAAATCAAGTCGTCAACCTCCACTCCAAAAGTGCAACAATAACTGTTGTACTTCTAGGGGCGTAAGGGGTTGCCAGAAGTCACCGTCACCCCCCTGGTTCTGCCATCGCTAGATAAGGGAATTTATGGGGCAAATGTGTGCACCCTGGATACTTGATGTACGTGAAGCACTCCATGTCACATGACTTGCGCCATGTGACCGCGCTACAGCTGTATCTAATCGGCCGCAGGCCTCGTCTTCTCTTCTTTCCTTATCTCAAATATATTGATAGAGATACCCTATTTCCTACCTATAAAGTCTTTGGCTGCCTTGCAACCGAAGTTTGTTGATGGATGGATGACTCAAATGTTCTGATAAGTCGAATGTTCCTAGAAGCAGCTGAACACTGTAATTGGCCACTGCCGGGGCCTGCCCAGCCTCACGCCTGATTTCCGTACAGCGTGGCAACTCTGGCCTATAAGAGTATTAGCGCCATGCACGATACTTTTGTACGGCAAGAATGTCTTGCCTGTGTGGCGGTGTCATCACAAGTGTGACCACCTCCTCAGAGCCTTGCGCATCATGACTACATATATCCTTCTTCTGCACTGACTGAGAATGATCTCTCCTTTCTGTTCCTCGCATAGTTTGCAGCCTGATTTACTACTCAAGGAAAGGCATAAGCGTGCAGTATCAGGCAGCTTCTAGAGCTTCACGTACTTCAACAAATTCAGCCTCGCGAGTACTGTACAAAAAAATCTGCTTCTATCAACGGAGACGCACTTTCTCACAATCATTTTCAAATTCAACGATTACGAAATGGATCTATCTGGGGGTATATCAGGCCACGTCACTTCAGCGTCGGCGAGGTCCTACTCTTCGGAAGAATGGGAGCAGAAACGACCTCTCATTACTCGGCTGTACCGCGAGCAAGGGAAATCGCTGGATTATGTCAGATCTGTGCTTGCGCAACAATCATTTCGACCAACGTAAGTATTCTTAGTACGCTTTGTTTCTTTTCCCCGAAAGGTAGGAGACTGTTGTACCGGATAATCTTGCTTTGCCCTTCAGCAGTCCAATCCAAAGGCTAACAAGCACAGAGCGGCAATGCTCAAGAAACGCATCAAGAAATGGGAACTAGACCGAAATCACAAGCACGCAGACATGCTCTACGCCGTGCAAGTTGCCCTTAATAGAGAATCTCAGGGAAAGAAAACAGCTTTTCTGATCAGAGGACGAGTCATCACCTTCGACGAAGTCCAACACTACTTCCGCCGGAGAGGTGTTCGGGATCTGAGTTCTCTGCTGAAAACTGCTGCTGCCGCTGTGCCGACAACTCGCATCGAATGCCACACGCCAGAGCCGACCAAGATCGTCCCTACGGACGAGCATACCGACCTCGAAGCCACTGGAAATCCAGCGGAAACATCAGCAACCCAACTTCATGATGCCAGCTCTGAAGTAACAGTCATGCCTGACCCTAACCAGATAGCAACTGTATTACGGCAGCCTGAAGATCTTCACAAGCTTGACCAATTGTTGCGTTATAGTCGCGACTACTACAGCAGCCAATTCGAAGGATCGGACTGGAGGATTCGGCAGAAGGCTTTGGAGCTCAGTCCTTTGGAAAAATTCTATCACAGCCTGGCGGAGGGCCATGTGTTTCTCAATGCTGGCCAGGTCACTGTGGCTTTCAAGCGCTTTGACTACGCCTTCGACCTGGTGAGGGGGATTCTGGAAGATGGGCCACTGCTGCTCCTTCCATACTTGTACCACCTCTTCTTGCCGGGCAGGGGAATTGGGCAAGAAGACATGCTACTGAAGGTGCTGGAATTCATTTCGGAAATGATACGCACACGATTTCCACATTTGCGCCCAGTACAAGAGTCCCTGGCACTTCTATGCAGAATCTCTTGCGAACAGCGCAGACATTATTCTATCCGATTATTCCAAAGTGTTCTGGATCAATTGAGGAGCATATTCCGGAATGAGGCGCTGAATGAAATGCAACTTCAACAAGCTGCAAATGTCTTATATACGCCTTCTCACACAGACAACCTCAATATGACGTATCGTGCTATCTGGAAGCTTTCAAAGGATGTTGAGTTGGTAGAGACGCAGATTGCCTCTCCACCAGCCTTCAGAACTCCCTTACACAACTACAGCAGCCTTTCGGCTCCAAAATGTCCGTACTGGTCCAGGTTATGCGGCAACACATATTTTGTTGACCCAGTTCCTGTACTCTGTCTCACATCTTCTACAATTCGGAACGACAAGTCAGTGGCTTCTTGGAAAGACATTCCCCAATTGGGACATCCTCAAACAGTCCAGAGGATGGCTTGCCACACAGAAACCCATGGTTCACGGAACCTGCTACACTCAGAGAAACCGTTCGATTCAGAAATGGACATGCAAGGATACAGCGAGCATGAGAAAGGCTTCCGTCTCGAAAATGTCCCGAAAATCTGGGATCTTGACAGCAATCCATTGTTTCCTTCAAATGTTCCGCCTCCAAGTGGTACAATGGGATCTTTCTCCAGAAACAGCAACCTCGATTATCTGAAGCAGCCAAAACTGAAATCTCATTGTCCTCGATTCACCGTCTCAGACGACAATGCTCTGGAAAAACGCCTTGAAATAAAATGTACTGAGCCATTCTACTAACAAACGCAAGATATCACTACTTCTCAATTCAACCCATATATATACACTCTTTCGGACATCTCAAAGCAGAAAATATGATCAACGCTCGTGCAAGTCTCGAATCCGGCTAGTCAGATATCAAAAGAATCTTCTAAAATTAGCATCAACTCAACAATAAGTAGAATCAGATCCAAACAAGACAATCTATTGCTTTTAGCCCCCAATTTTTTTTACATCACATTGAGAATCTGAGAGAAGTAATCGCAAACGGGGGGTCTGGATCATGGTACACAACCACACCGTGTCAACCAAGGCCTTGGACAAAATCTCATCTGCTGATTCCTGCATAAGCCCGGGAGATGGGATCGTACCTGTCACTCGGGCCCGAGAATAATCCATGACTTCCTGTAAAGTCTCAGACGACAATTGAGCCTACTAAAATTCCACTTCCGTCTCTGAACCGGAGCAGTCGCTGCTCTAACTTGAGCCGAGCCCTGAGCCTTAAGCACGATAATGAGTCAGCTGGATTTTGCTCAGGGATGAGCGAGATCTCCTTGTAGCTAACGATATTTTGAATAGCCCAAAACGGGCGGTCCTCACACACAAATGACGTCCGACATTTAAATAGAAACTTAGGCATTCGGATCCTAATATTACCGTAAGAACCATCTAGCTCTGACCTTCTGATTCTATATTCTAGACAGAAAAATTATTTCGTCGGCTTTGGTGGGGTCTGCTGGGCCCGTGCTAAAGCAGCCACAGCGCATATAGGCCAGGAGCCAAGGGGTCTTTTCCACACTCATATTTCATCTATACTCTCAGCTATTCTTATCCCGTTACGTATTAAAATTGAGACCAGATGATACCTCTTACCTCACGAATAGCTCTCTACTAGTGATGCTGTGCCACTATATTTCCTGAAAGCCACCTTCAGCATAACCTGGTGGCGGACCCGTAGCCACCTTATACGTTGCAGAGGGGATCTGTTTGGGATAGCTGATCCATATCTGCAAGTTTTCTACTGCGGGGTCATTATTACCTAGCTGTAGGTCTGCACTGATAGTCTGGTGAAGCCCTTCGTTTAAAAATCTTGTTAGCAATTCAGGGGTTCAGGTGCGAAAGATACTCAAAATACTTCTCATCGGGCTTGTCTTGTTTCTGGGGGTGGCTGGTAAAGATGGAACTTCAGTCATTTATGACCCTGATCCTAGTTACCTGAAACTTGATAAATACAGTCTTGGCCAGGGTGACAAGTGCCTGTGGCAGTGTTACTGGCTATTTAGACGATTTATGTCACTTAAAGACTACTCTACAGAGACCGATAACGTGACGAATTGTGTCTGCGCTTGTTATTTGGCCAAAAATAATAGAAGCTAGTTCGGCTTCCGTCTTGACTCATCTGGAAAGTCGAGATCTGAGAGGAGGCGACAGTAATTCGTTTGATACTACTTTTATAACTATCCGGTCTCATCGGAAATCCTCCGCTCTCAGCTAATAAACAAAGATATTGCTCGTTTCTTGTTTGTAAGTATGATTCATTGAGGCTTTGGAAACTTTTCAAGCACCAAAAATGAAGAACTTTTGAAATAGTCTTCCATAAATGGTGAGATCACGTGAGGCACCTCCTTCCACCGCTTTATATTATGTGTAGCTTTTGCTCGCTTTCCATCCATCTACTTCCACATTGTCTCAATATCAAGTAATAAAACTTTTAATTCTGTCTGCCTTCTGCCTAGCCTATTCCTGGCTCATCGCTCAGAAGCTAATACCCTCGCCCATTCCCCATCTCCCTCATCCAATGAAACCATCACCCACTCCCTTCACAGCTCAACTCAACAACTCGAAGAAAAGGCTGTGAGCGCCACCGTCTTGTTCTCGTGTAGAAGAGCCTAGCAAGGGAGCCTCGTAATCGGCAGCCTAGTAAGGGGGCTTTCGTGGCGACCCATCGCCAGCTCCTCCCTTTGACTATCACGATTGACAATCCAACATTAGGCACAATCACATTACGAGTTACTCGGTGTCTGAATCCGGATAAATCTTTGCACTGCCCGCGGCGAGCCTTGCACAGCGTTGCACACATTCGGTGTCGCCGAATTCCAACCATTCTGCTGGGACACCAACCGGCGGCCGGATGGCGGCCATATGTTGCATTTTTGGAGAAGAGGATATAATACAGCCTCTTTAACTTCTTTTTTGTGAGTTTCTTCAGTACAGTCAACTCATTTCTTAGAGAACGTATACTTTTCGTACAAATAACGACTTCACATTTAGCGACAATGGAACAAGCCCAACAGGAGGTGGAGGAGAGGACGAGGGCTTGTTTAAAGTCCATCACGGAGTAGGTGAAGAAGTTCATGAACTTCTGATCCTTTCCCAGCCTTTGCTGAGCCTTGTATAGATCCGAAGAACTCTCCCCACTCATTGTCGTCGTAGGCACAGAGGGTGCTGGAAAGGCATCACTCATTGAACACATCACCGACACAAATGGACTATCCAGGAACAGTCTCAATTCGGGTATATTGCCATCCCTTTTCCTTTATTTCATAAAACAAATGAACCAGTCACTAACCAACCGATTCTCTCAGCAGTCCCCAAAAAGCTCCAACTCGCGAGCACCTCCGTCCTCGGTCAAGAAACCTTCCTCATCTCCACTCCCGGATTCTCAGACACTTCAAATGCCTATCCCACATTTCTCCTCATCGCTAATATGATCAACAACCTCCGCGCACACATCACCATCCAAGGCGTCTGGTACGTAATCAACAACGGTCTTCCACGGGATACCAGCTTCAATTTTCAACTCCTGACCTGGCTATCCGCGTTCTGTGGGAGGGAGTATTACTCTTATATCACGATCGTGACCACACATTGGGGCTGTACGCTTCAAGAAGAATTCGAGGACCTGATAATGAAATTCGATTACCGAAAACATGTCTGGGAGGAGATTTTGAGCGCGGATATAGAGACGTACCAGCATGGAAAGAGATATAATAAATTTGGGGAGGAGACGAACCAGGTGCCGACTTTGTCATGGCATACTGATAAAGCTATTTTGAAAGAGAATGCTAGGGACATGTTACGGAGACGATATGGAGTTGCACATGACGTCCAACCGAGGTTTGTGAGGGAGTTGAATGAGGGAATGGAGATTGGGGATACGGCTGCTGCGAAGGTACTTAGACCTCTTACTCCTCCTACTTCATCTCCTACTTCTCCTTCACATACACCTCCTCCAGTAGCAACAGTCAAGCCCAAAGCCCCTCAACCGATTCCAGGCCCCAGTTTTTGGGGCAGGCTGGTCAATAATATCGGCATCGAAGTAAACCAGCACGGCATCGGCTTACGTGTCGGTCCCGCGACGGCCAGTTTCGGCTACCCATCTCTATCTAGTGAGTTCCCGTCCACAGGGGGATTCATACCGGATCCAAACTCAGTGGTAGACGCGTTCAAAACTCATGGTATGGATTCAAGTCTTGCAGCGAGGACGCAGTGGGCGAGACAGCATGGTGTTGACTCAGGGTTTCCGGCTGGAAGTAAGGAGCAGAATAGTGCGATTTTGAGGGCCTTTAGGTCGTTCTATCCTTGATTAAGGGTGGGGATGGTGAGGATTAGCTGGTTAAGAGGTGGACGAGAGAGACTCATCTTTATTTTGGGATTTTCTGCACTTTCATTCTTTCCGTGACTGGCCGACTTTTTTGATTTGTAGATGGATTTTGTTTGATTGACCATAATCTTTCTTTGGCTTCTTTAAATACGAGTTAGTAATCTCAAACGATACTTCTTCGATTTCGATTCCAACGCAATTGATCAGCGTCGCTGCCCTACTAAGGCGCTACTCAACGTCGCCTCACCCTCTACTCGAGTAACTCGATCACGTTCCTGCTCTCCCTTCCATTAAATAATCACGGTAGACTTCTTATTCGGCCTCTGCGGTACGAAAGTCGTCAACTCTATATGATTGTGTTCAGGCGGATCATGTTGGCTCCCAGGGAGCCCAAACAGCCCCCCGCCCCCAACACCAGCGCTTTGGGGGCACAACTCGACCCTAACTCTGCAACGAAACAACCTGTGGCTAAGTAAAGCTCAGCTTAAACCTATTTTTAGATTCGGAGTACCATTGCGACTACATCGGGTTGAAACAATACACCTCGAAGTAGTTGCGTCTAAAGTAGGATACCTTAACATACTACAAGATCGCATATGTGCTGTATTTATACTTTAAGGTAAAGCACTCCAAATTGCACTACTAAAACCCGGGCTGCTTTGACTTGAAGTATACAAATTCGGCCTAGTAGAACTTCGAGTAAGCCGAAATGCGTATTGAAACCCAAGCTACTCCGGCTAGTAATGTGAAAATCTAGAGCATTTTTATAGTCTATACTGCACCGACTCCAGCCATGCAGACCCCCAAAAGCAACAACACTACGATGTCGTCATCCCCTGCTTTCGAGAGTATACATCCAGTGCGTGCAGATACACCTGAACTACCTGCCCAATAGTACCCTGCAGTCGCAAGTCGACTTCGCCCGCGCAAGAGAAAGGCAGTTCTTACGCCTGCAAGGCCTACAATACCAAAGTGTTGTTACTTATATCTCGCATAACACAGGGCATATAGTGGCAATGGAGTACGCTTTATGCTTCTGTGGTCAGACTTATAATAGCTCCGTGATTGGAGGTCAGACGTTGACAACCATTATAAGCACATGGAACACAATACCAAGCGTTGAAGATTTTACTTATGAATGGGTGTTTATTGAATGGCCTGTTGTCTTTAATATTTCGCAAGAGATTATTCGCAATATGATGGGCGCTTCGCAGGAAATATTCCAGGGGACCGAGTTTTTCGCATACAGCGACAACTCCTTTGACACCCAAATCAGCATGGCGAATGAAGATATTTCAATTAGTGCCCAAGCTATGGCTACCGTGCTTGCTCAGACAGGCAATGAATCCGCTGCTATGGAAGTATTCATGAACAGTCTAGCAATTAGCCTGACGAACAGGTTTGTTACTCCAATCAAATCCATTCCCTCATTAGCACCGCATAACTGAGTTTTCTATTCCCAGCCTACAAACTAGCTCGGCTGCTCAACAATTCAACGGGACCTCCTCAGTACTAGAGGTATACGTCTCAGTAAATTATGAATGGCTCTACTTTCCCTATAAGTCTCGTACTACTAACGTTAGTCTTCCTCCTCGCGACGATATTCAAGAGCCACCGACAAGGTGTGCATGTGTAGAAATCGTCAAACTTGGCCGTCTTTGGTGGGCTGGGGAGAGAGGCGAGGGAAGCTCTCGGCACCTTGGATTCCGTGACGGAGATGGGTGCGAGAGGGGAGAAAATTCATCTTGTGATGAGTAAAGGGGATGACGGTTGGAAGATGGAGGTTTTGGGTTGTAAGTAGGGCAAGCGCGAGTTCTGAGCGTGCTAGACGCAATGGGTATGTTACGGGCCATGCTACAGGTAATTCTATAGGGTGATACCCTAAAGTGCTAAAAGGGCTACGTTTACTAGGTGTTGTACTTATAAGATTTCTTGCTTTATTTTGGGAGTTCATGGTAGTTTGGTGTTGAATTCAGGCATTGTTGTTTGAGATGGAAGTACAAAACCTGGAGCAAGGCGTTTCGGCATTTCCGTATAACTGAGAATTCTGTTGTTTTTATTTAACGGTCTTTATAGTCTTTTTATCTGGGGACTGGTTTCAACTTTCTCGTTTTTGTTGTTGATTAAGGTGTTTGAGGTGTTAGGGTGACAGGGTGTTTTGCATTGGGGGTGAATCTTTTGAGTGGAACGCTATATGATAAAAGACTTCAGGTGAGACCCGGGTCTAGGATGTTTCAGAAATAGCTTCTAGCCAAATCCCAAAATGACCTGTGAGTACGAGCTAAAGTACTCCTAACCTATCCACTTTCAGTTTTAAGCTCGTTATTAAACTTTCAAATCCCAGTGACTGAATGAAAGATCGATATCGTTTAATTCAGGGGCTCTTTGCCAAAGGTGGCTACTGTCACTTCCGAGACACTTCAAGAACCCCCGGTCCTCAAGGAGGTTTAATGCCTTAAACTATAACTTAAACACCATATCACTCTTGTTGTTACTCTTCGGCGTTCTTTGTCTAATTTTTCGGCGTTTCGAGTTTCAGTTCAGAAGATCATCATTGACTTCAAATCAAGACATGTCTCGGGACTTCGAAACAGCCTACACAATTAGAAAGGCTCGCTATCTAGCTCAGCTCGGTCTGAGAAACAGAGAATTGCTATTTTTTGGCAGATATTACATATTAAATAGCTGGCAAAAGTGAGTTTCCTCTATTTCCTAGACATTCTTCCTCTCTTCTGAAAGGACACAAGTACTCACAGCTGCCCAGAGAAAATCTCAACTGAAGTCTTCAGCTCAGAGAAGCAAAATTACACCAATACGGCACTCAAAATCGCTTTCTTCAAAGTAGAGTCAAGACCAACTTGAAGTCACACGCACCTCCCTGAATAGAACCCCCAAACCACAAAAACAACCAAACCATGCGTCCCACCGCTCCATCCCCTAACAATTCGATCACCAAGTCCCTCCTCCTCAAAATCAGCAAACGCTTCCTCCCAATCCTCATCCCCATCCTCCTCGTCTTGCATATCATTCATATCTGCTTGCAAGTATACTTTATCCGCGACCTCATGGCCGAGAACGAGATTCTGAGGAATCTCTATGAGGCGAAGAAGATGGAGGTCCTTTGGTGGAAGGCTCTTAGGGCTGAGAGGTTTAGTCCGTTTTGTCGTTGTCTTTTGGGTGCGGAGTGATGATGTTAATGAGGGTGAGGCTGGGCTTTGGGGGAAAGGGGAGGCGAGGCAATGAAGGAGGGCGGGAAGGCGGGGGTCTGTGGCGTGAGGATGCGGAGGAAGATGGTTTTTGAATGAGGAAGTAGTGGACGATAAGAGTTAGAATGGTTCTGCTTCAAAGTAAACAAGAATGATTTTATTGAAACAACTTCATGCTTGTGGCTGGAATTACTCGATTTCTTACCTTTGAGGTATCTGTTTTTTGAATAGATACAGTTCTACTTCAATTCACCATATTCTCGTGATACCTTTAGTTCAGTGATTTTGAAGTCATATCGTACCAGTTAAGGACTGACTTCCGAGTTTTGCTGCATGCTGCATACTCTTCTTCGCACTTCCCTCTCTTTCGCGAAGCTGAGCAATTCAATCCTAGATAAGATGATGAGTTTGCTTTTGTTGCACATCGCATCTTGAATTCACTTTGATTTATAGTGCCTGATGCCCTGTAATTACAGGCGTTAATACGCTGTAAAGAAACAGATTTCAGCGTTTTCGGCGTCGCCATTTCCAGCGCTTGGAAAGCTCTTCAGGCTTCCCATTGCTTACCACATAGGTATGGACCCTTAGTTGTGCCCTTGACCGGCTTTCTGAGCAAATATTCCTGCTATTTAAATAAATATTTCAAGGAATGATTTTTCTGTAAGTCTTCTTCTACGCCAGCCCTGATAATACTAATTGAACAGTCTTCAACTAACCCTCGACAAACTCCAGTCAAGTTAAAATGTTGCCTCTTCCAAGCACAAAAGACCCATAATTAAGCTTAAAATAGCCACCGTGCACCCCCGGCCTGATTAGCAAATTGCTTGTCTTGACACTCTCCAGATTACGTAATGCCATCCACCAATCGTGTAAATACTACCCCTGAAAAAGGGGTAAGCTACGCCGCCCAGAATACGAACTACCTAGCCTGAATTTCCCTCGCAAATTATTCCGGAGCAAACAATTCCATCATGTGCCTCTCCGTCATTGTTTGCGACAATCTTCACTATTACCTTCCTTCATAACACTCGTCCCCCTCTCTTTCCTCAGCACCGCGGCCATCACGAGATGGAGGGTGGCATCGAACGCGTGAGACGCAGGCTTGAGCGCGACCTCGGCAGCAGTCCAACAACAATCCTCACCGACATCGTGACAGCGACGGCCACACCTACAACCGTAACAGCGACCTCTACCTTGACACCAACGCAGAACCCAACACTTCCAAGCCAAAGCAGTGGGTCGAGAACAAGTATTTGCCCTTCCCTCTCTCTTCCCCTAAGGTTATCACCTGTCATTTGAATTTCAACAAAAGCTGATAATAAGCAGTGGGCATTCTCTTCATAGTCCTAATAACCGTCCTCCTATTAGCCTTACTACTAGGCCTAGGCGCCATGTTCGTCTTTCCCCTCCCGTCCGTTCTATCCTCTTCCCTTCCCCGCTTTTCCCAAATCTAACATTTCCCTTGAATTCAAAGCACATGGTGCTGCGCAAAACGCAGATCTCGCCAGACAGCAGCTCGGGATGCACTTGCTGCTTCCTCCCAGCCTCAGCCTGGAACTGAGTTACAGCCTGCCACAGGTGTTGCTGGGGCGGGAGGTGTGGCTCAAGCAGCTCTGCAGGAGGAGGTTTATGGGTACTATGCTCCGGCTGGGCGGGTTGGAGGTGGTGGAGCAGGACCAGGGAAAGAGGAGGCGGTGGCGGCGGCGAGGGAGGTGTATGGGTATTTCTCGCCTACCCTGGCGCCGAGGCTTGGGGATGCGGTTCGTGCGAGGCCGGGTGCAGGGACGTGAAATTCTTCTTCGGTCGTTGTGGGTTTTGTATGATGTTTGATGTAATTTTATGGGGGTTTGGAAGCCAGAGAAGGGTATGATGGGAGAGTCACGTGCAAGGACGTCGCAGGTCTCCATCGAAAATGGCATTGAAAGGGACGAGGCCAATTGAGAATTGTTGTGTAGAAAATGGAAATGATCACAGAAAATGACTTGGTAAAGAAAGGACATAGACCCATTTTCAATATCTTCCACACCTTGGGCACCCTCGCGGTGGAAATATGAAAAGGCAATTCTGAATTTTACTGATCCCTAGCTCAAGTTGGATGTTTATTTCGACCTAAAACTTAATACCCAAGTATTATAGAACTCCCAAGATCCCAAACAAAGAGCCTATGGACATATGATAACTCTATGGAGCATTTAGAAGTAACGCAAATGAGTTATTCAAATAGGGCTCGCTATTTTCAGTGCTCCTTTTCATGTCTACCGCGAACTCGGTTCAAGCGGGGGCTAAATTTTGCGCAGCCTAAACTCATCTCATCTGACTCCACTTATTTCTCACATTTTCATGTTTTGGCAATGGCCTTTTGAGCTTTACTTCACGGATATCCATTCACCCTAGCCCGCTTATCGTTTTTGGTCATTAATGTACTACTAATCCGGTAAAGTCACCCAGCACTCATGATCTTGTAGAACATCAGATTCTTCGTGAACGTATGAACCTGGACGAGGCTGTATAGAACCAAGATGGCGGAAGTTTAGAACTCTTAAGACCTACGATTGAAAATTGTGTGGATATCTGAGAGATTGAGAAATCTAGGGTCAATTTAGAAGATAAATAATTCCCGGGGGGTTTGGTACATTCAGTACTTTTCCCTCTGTGAAGTTTTCGGGGTCGATAACCTTAAATACCTCCATAGATATCAGGGAACATTATCCCATCATCCATCCTGCAGGTACATGTCTCTCCAGATAATCGAACGTACTTGATCGATATCCACATTTTAGGCGGCAAAGCGTTTTCGACTGCTGGAGCCAGCGGCAAAACCCTGAAAGGGATCCTGGAGTCTGATTCCATTCCTAAAGTCTTCTTTAATGTCCGCAACGACTCAGATGCACGGTTCTTCCAGCTTTCAGGTCGCAACCTCGCTTAGCGGAACGACAACACTTAAAGAGTATACCCAAGAACCTTATTCACTTTTGAATTGAGTAAGACAAATGGGATTACAATGCCTCCTATACTGAGATCCTCTTAAGTATCATATTATAGTACGTGGAAGTGTTCAATTGTTGAAGCATTGTGGTTGACCTAAGTGAAGTGCTATGTAAGAGATAGAGAGGGGTAGTACGGAGGTTCTGGCACAAAGTACGGGGTATGGAGATTATAGGTCTCAAGGCCTGTAGAGGCCTATTCTCCATAATTTTTGCTGGAAGCTCCGTACTGTTCAATAACTAGTGATCCAGCTTTGGAATCTTTCCGCGACTATCCACACCTGGGCATGCGAGCTTAGTCACAAGGCAAATGGCGATAGTTCTGCCCCAGGAGATGAGACGAGTGATGCTCAAATTTTCAGTTATCAAATCTCAGATGAAAAGCAAAAGGATACCCTCCCCCCATCCTCGCCCCCTCTCCCAAGAAAAAAGAAATTAAAGGACAAAACAAAAACAAGAAAAATCTGGAATTCGTTCGGTTTATCTCCTGCCTACTATGCTAAAAACGCCCACTGACCCCGGCCTGCAATGGTAGCATTCCCATAGCCCCTATTAAACAAAAACTTCGGGTTCGCATTGGTGCCGCCACAGAATGTAGCGCCGACACAGACGTTGACTTCACAGCAGGTACTCACACCACAAATCTGCCCTGAACCACACTGTGTACTGTATGTGCAAGGAGCAAGGCCAGCGCACGGCGTCTGGCCGTCGACGCAGAAACCAGTCCCTTCCGCCGTGCTTGCGCAGACGCAGGTACCTCCAGGTCCACAGGGGCCGAAAGTATCACACGTTTCGCCTGTGCAGGTATTGCTCGTGCAGGCGCCGTTGTTGCAAGTTCCCGTTGAGCACTATAGAATTACCAGTTAGTGTCTAGAGCGGTAAGAAAGACTTAGTAGGGATGATAATGATATTGTAAATACGTACGACATTACCACAGCAACCACAGTTGTTAGGGTCAGAGAGGAGATCCCCGCATGGTTTGGGTTGGCTACAGATGTAGTCCACAAACTCGGTGAGATCTGACAAGACTGGTGTATGAGAGAAAAACCATGAGACCATGAAATTGCAAGCTACTCCAGCAGTAAAGAGAGCGACAAGTTCGGCTGGCGGTTCGAGTACGGCGCCGGCTAGAATGGCGCTTGTGCAGGCTTTGGCGAGGTCAGCTCCTAGAAGAGCGTTGATGGCGTCTCCGCCTTCCTTTTCACACACAGCGTTTTCTATTTCCGCTAGAAAATTTTGCGCGAAGAGCTCTTTGCAGGGACCCAGACTAACCAAGGTGTTGAACTTTCCCCCGACGTATTCTGCGAGCAGGTTTACGATATCTGTCCAAAGTTTTGCGTCTGATGTACCATCCCTCTTCTGGAGCCTCTTGTCGATAGTATCTAAAGGATTGGGGTTCAAGTCAGCTACCTCAGTAGAAGAGAAGGTGGCTTCTGCAGTGTGCGTGGGCAGCGGGAGTGCATCCGGTTGAACGAGTGCAGCGGTGCCTTGGATCAGGAAGAACATTCCCAGAATCAGACATAGGAAGAAGCCTCGCATGGATGGAGGTCGAGCGGTCAATATCCCATCAGATTGTGCCGAGGAGGTCTGAATAGGTGGCACTGTAGTAGTTCCACCTGTCGATGGAACAGGAGTTTCAGTTGCTAGCGGAGACTTGGATGAAACTACCGTGTTGCTGAGAGAAGAGGTGGATGAACTTGATGACCCACTCGGCAGCGGAGAGGTGGATGAAACTACCGTGTTGCTGAGAGAAGAGGTGGATGAACTTGGTGACGCACTCGGTAGCGGAGAGGTGGATGAATTTGAAGTTTCACTAGACGGCGGAGCGGTGGATGAACTGTGTCGCCTGTTCCCGTACAGGTTGCATTTGGAAAGTCGCTAAGTACAGAACAGTTAGGTCCAGTGCAAGTATAGGTGAGGGAGTAGGAGGTTCCGCAGGCTACAAATTTCCCTTGTACACTTGTTGTATTTGTCGCCATCATGGGCTGAATAACATGGGTAGAGAGATGGCCGATGAAGACACAAATTCGTGGAGACAAAGTGTGGACACAAGCAGGCTATATGTATTGGTTTCTACGGCTTTCAAAAGCGTGAGAGTATTGGAAGTGTCAATCTCACTGCCACAGCAGTTGCCGCCGTGAAGGCTTTCTTGATATTTTCGGGTACACACGAGACGGTAAATGTGGTTCCACCGAACAGAGCTTACCAATCAGAATGGAAGTGTAAAATCCACTACCTTTTGTTCCTCGTCCCAAAAGGTCATTGCGATGTGGCGAAGTATGCGGCTTGATGAATCGAGTTGTCTTAGGTGACATATTGAGGATGGGGCTGCAGGAGGCTTAAGGCTGAGGATGGAAGTTCCCGCATGAACTTTGTGGTGATAAGGTTACGAGTCGCTTTAGATAAGACAGATAAAGTGAGATCGATTTTGACCCGGTCTAGAAGCCTAATGAGATGATACTCAAAGTGAATTTTGCGTCCGGCACGAATTTTCAAAGATATCTTGTCAAACTTACTGAGCATGATAACCTACATGATAGCCATACTCAAGACGAGATTTCCAGTTGCGTGCGGGGTGAACTTCTCAGCCGCAGTTTTGGGCGGCCGATCTATCGCTGTGTTTCAAAGCCTGCCGGTTACTCCACAGATACCAAGTCCCGTAGTCAACGCCATGCACAGGACCATGACGGCAAATGCCATGTCTTTGAAAGAGGCCTCGAGGGGGGGCTCAAAAAATTGGGGCATGCCCTGTATTGCCAATACTTTTAACCCCGTGCGAGGTAGCTCGAGTTCTGGAAAGACACCACGCGCACGAGACCTCTTCGCCGCCAATACAACTCCTTTTTGTGACACAAGGCAGAATAGACAATTGGGCTGCAGAAGTGCGGTGGTACAAGCTTTTCATTTGCGTAGCTCCTGGGTCCATCACTTTCGCCTCAACGGCACCTGCCTTGTTAACGTTCATACGGAGGTACCTCCGCGTATTGGTATTTTAATATCAGGTCATGATTCATGCTTGGTTTAAAATAAAACATTTGAACCCACCACTCAGAATAGATCTTCTTTGGCAATGTCGCTTAGCTTAATATCATTAAGGGCTAAGATGTTATATAAAGAAGAATATTTAGGAAACTAAGCTATATTATTCGATATCCCTTTACTATATAAGCAGGTTACTAGGCAGTCAAGATATTCTAAGGACCGCTTCCACCACGAATTGGATCACCATATCAAGAAAGCTAGCCCGCAAAATCTGAGGAGCGAGTTCTGGCATCGTATACTTCAATTTCCTCTTACTATTCCTCGGGCTCTCCTTATTTCAAAACTGGCAGAAAGAGAAAGATAGAAATTGGACGAAGCAGCTTAAGACAAGAAACATGCAGAGAGCGAATCTTCTTTAACGGGTCAGGTGCAGTCCGAACTGCCTTCCCACAAGCCCACAGATTCCGAATGGCTGTCCGGTATAAAGTTACGGATAAATACTAGTTCACGTTATGAATTCATTTGGCTCCAAATACGACATCCTCGCATCTCAAAATTGAACCACTAAATTCAGTCCACTTCAGTTCAAGTCAAAGATTCATTTCTCATAAGTCTATATACCTCTCCTCCATCCCATCCCATCCCATCCATCTCATTCTATCATTGTTCTAGCCTCTGTTTCTACCTATCCCCCCAACCCTTCATGAAGCCTACTCGTTCTTCGTATTCGTTCGGTTCATTACCATGCTCATAACCCTCATACTTCATTCTCCATTCTTCATTCTCGGTTTCCAATCTTCATTCTCCGCTTCTGCGTGAGCCACATGTAGAAATGTAGGTCTAGGTCTACCCTCAATTCCCACCCTTCTCCGACAACTGACTAACATCATACTGCGCCGCATCATGATACAGATCAATAAGACACCCCGCACTCCAAGCCTGCGTCGGACTCTACAAAAAACAGACCTGTCAGCAAAATCCTCTCCCCCAACAAAAAAACCCCCCCTCTTCTCTTCAATTCAGGATTAGGGTATTCAAACTCACCGAATCCTTACAAAACTCTCCATTCTTATTCGTCAATTCCGCGAGTCCCGCCCAAGGCGAACTCCGGATCGCCTCCTTGCAACCTTTAAGTCGTCGAGTAATCTGCTGGAAAGCTTCCGTTCTCTCCTGCGGGCTCTTCCTTCGCATCAGATCGAACTTCAGCAGTGCTCGCAAAAAGAAACCCGTCGGCCAGAGCCATTCGGGACCTTGATGGTAATTCCGCCCCTTGCTGGTAGCGAAGTCGGTGGAATCTTCAGAGTTGTTGTAGTAGGGACGGTAGTTGAGATCTTTGGGGTCGAGGGTTGCCATTCCGGTAGGGCCGCGGAGGACGGTGTCGGCTAGTGTGAGGGCGTGGAGTGCGTGTGCGGGGACGAACAGGTCGGGTGCTACGGTCATGGCGATGGGGAAGTTGCAGCGGAGTTGATAGTCTTCGTATTCTTTTCCGCTCTTGTAGAGATCTTTGTAGATGCCGCGACGATTGATGATCTTTGTGTTGATGTCATACTTGGAATCATCTTTGGCATCCATCGGAACCCAATAGCAGCGTTCGAAGTTGTCCTTGATCTTTGCAGCCCATTCCCCGAAAGGCACGGCTTTGGCTTCCCCGCTGGCAGTGCTGACGCCGGCATATTTGTATTTGCCTTCCTTGTGCAATTTCGATAGCCAGACCAGTGTGCTGTAGAGAAGTCCTGTGATTTCGATCGCTGCTCCATCACGAGGTGTGCCGGGTACACCTCTGCTATTCGCACGCTCAGACTCACCCATCTTGTCCATCCAAGTCCCGCAATTATCTTGATTACCACCAAAGATCAAGCCGGTCTCCCAATCAACCTTGACTTCTTGATTGAACCCATTCGAGGTCATTTGCATATCCAGACCGGGTCCAGCATTGGCTTCACGGAATTTCATGCCCCCTGCATGCCGTTGCAAAGCTTCTTGAATTATATCTTCCAGCGTTGAAAACTTCGAATAGGCGCGAGGGTCGTCAGCTTCGAAATAAGTATCGTCGTAAGGTAAAAACCTTCGAGGAATGCTCTCCTTCAAGATCTCGAGCCCATCAGGAACAATTTTGGTGTAATCTTGGATGGTCTGAAGCATGAACCAGATTGCATCTCGAGCATTGTACCGAGGATTGTTGCCACTCGAAAGAAGGTTAGGCACCATGCCATGCTTCAAAACACTTGCAAATGCCAGAATGTGCTCCTTGCACTCAGCATAACGACCTGTACCAAGATACAGACCACGAGCCGAGATGAAAACATCGCGACCCCAGCATCGTGCCCACTCAACTGCAAAATGCGGAAGACCGGCGGCCATTGAAGGCACAGCTTTCTTGGGATATAAGGACGCCGATTTGACGTAGCCTGTTTGCTGAATGCTGACCATAGCAAGGTCTTTCAAGAACCATTGACCTTTTTGGACGTTCTCATTCATGAGCTCAAGGCCACGATTCCAAGCAGCTTGATAAGCTGCTCGGATGACCAGTCCAAAGTATCTGGGCAACAAAAAGCTCGGCAATCGTCGAATGGCATCAAATCGCTCTTTCAGCCATTTCGCGGGCTTTGCCAAACGTTCATAACCGTCTTTCTGGGATATTCGTTCCAGACGACCGGAGATGTAATCCAAAGCCCACTGACCATTTCTTAAGTGTTGGCAAAGAGGATGAGCCAGATCGTTATTTTGAGTGATATCCCTCAAAATGCTCCACCAGCCTTGAAGACCAGCGTATACAAGCTTGCCGTGTCCTGGGATATCGTAAACTCCATCTTTTCCGTCGCTTGCGTCAAGTTCTTCTGCTTCACATCTATAAAGGACAAAGTTCAAATCGACAAGGTCAACATTGGCAAAAGCAGCCTTTCCTCCCGAGGTCACATACGTGTCCAGGCTGGTAGTATGATCTGCTTCTGGAATCCAAGTCTCAAACAGAGCAATGCTTCCAGGAGGGAATTTGTCGCGAACAGAGATAATCGTCTCGTCTGGTTTCGCCTCCATTCTAATTCCAGGCAGATCGACAACCTTACTCGGCAAACCCCTCAAGAATTTCTTGTCCTCTAAGGCCTCCTTCATGGCTTCCTCGCTCGTGTCAACTTCGAGCATCCAGCTGCCGAGATGCCGGGCCTTAGTACCGGTAAGATGAACAGGACTAAAACCACCATTTCCATTCCCATATCCTGGGAACGCCGTGTGGGCGATGAGAAAGTATCCTTTTCTTGATTCAGGGTGAACGCGGTGCACGGTGATGTATTGATCCTCGTGATGGATATGTGTCTCGTCATAACCATCCTTGCCCATTAGAGTATGGATCTGGTTCAAGAGCTTCTTGATTCCACCAATACCACCTTCCCCGCCACCTACTTTAACGTGCTTAGTCGAGGACAACGAAGTGTAAAGTCTGGTCTCATGAACCAGATCGACAAGCTTCGGATAGACCTCGTCGTAACCCATCACACTTCCAGTCGCACTGGCGCACATGTTGACCAGTGCAGCGTTGGGGAGGGTATCACGAGCATCTCGTTTCTGAGCTGGCACTTCATTGTCGTGAGTACAATCCATGAAGAGGGCATGGACTGGCGTTTGCTTGATTCTGTGGATAATCTCGCGCTTTGAAGGACCACTGGCCGTGCCATTCGGAGCGTTCTTCTGCTCATTTCCAGAAATATCATCGACTTCAAAACTGCCAATGGGACGACCACCATGGCGATGCACCAGTCGACTGAGTTCCCCGGTTCCCCATGCCTGCATGGCTTCTCTAATCAAGGAGCTGATTCCAAGACGTTTGACGAAAACGTAATCCATCTCTTCTGAGCCTGTGAAAAGTTCGGCAACAACGAAGAGATCTGGCCGGACCCTTCGTGCTTCATCCAGAAGAAATTCTGCCACGTGGAGAGGAGTGGAATGACAATTGTCGATACGAAATCCCTGGAAATACTTCGCCATCATGCGGGTGTATTTGGCCATGTGCTCCCATAGATAGGGGCTGTCTTCTGGACCGCTCCCATATCGTAATTTGACACAGTCGCCCCAGACAATAACTTCACGACGAAGGTAAGCTCGAGATTTAGGGCCGGCATTGTCGATCAGGGCGTTAGCAGCCCAAATCCACCCATTGTTGACCAATGCAAGATCTTCCTGGTTATGCTTTGCCGTGATAGAACTCTTCGGCAATCTGGTGAAGTAAGATTCGATCAGAGGGTTCTTCTGATCAATTGGGCCTAACTTCGGCCCTTGCTCGTCAAGACGGACATATTTCACCCGGTTGAAGATCTGCTCGAGAATCTCTGCAACGTCTGCATCGTACTCTTTGTACAGCGGCAAATTTAATTCGTCCAAAATACTGGTGAACCGACTTCTCGCAGCACCCCGATCCGCCGAGTCAGAATCATCTCCCTCAAATCGACCATAAATGGCAGTGAGCAAAGCAGCGCCTACTTGAGGGTCTATTCGCCGCCTGTATCTCTCGCCCATTGTATCAGTATTAAGCAAAGCCTTTTCCGTCAAGAATTGTGCCTTTTCCTTCGGAGTAGCGTTTCTAATGGCCTCCAGGCCACCAATACCAGAACCTCCGAAGCCGTCTTCGGGGAATTTGATATCACCCTCCGCCCATGCTTCTACAGCGGCATCAGCATCGCGTTCGATGTCAATGACATAGTATTCCCAAAGTCTGAGTTTGGCAATCACTTCGGTCTTTATTCCGTCCATGACCTTGATTAGGTCGTCCACATCCTTGAGAGTGGTGGGCAAGCCCAGTTTTGACATATTGTTGCTGTACGCCAACAATGCCGTATCCAATTCCAGTGCAGAACGTAGCCAGGGGGCCGTCGAAACATTGTATCCCACCTCGGGATGTTCTTGCAGCCATAAGCTATTGTCCGCAGTATGATTGAAAACGACATCTGTCAGCCCCAACAAACCGTATTGTGTCTCCATGTTCTGGACCAATTTCTCGATATCAGCCTCGCCATTCGGGAAACATTCTGGGTCCCAGCTAAGCTGATCGTAGATACTGTATGGAGAATTCGACTGTCCTCTATGCTGTAAAGGTGTGAAATGAACCATATTGTATCCTCGCTCGCTGATACCCCGAAGATGCTTCTCCCAATCCTTGGGATATTTGCCCATGAATTTGGAGATGACTGAGAAAATGGACAACGCCGCCAATGGCATCTGCCTTCCATCGAGAGTGAGTCGTGGGGCAACATCAATGTAGTATATCTCTGTCTTAGCAGGCTCGAGGGGCTTCAGTGTTGCTTCGGAAAGGTCGGGTAGAGGTGTGTAGGTTGTGTAGAAGGCAAATGCGCCTGCGCCGTGGATGGGGATAGAGATTTCGATGGTTCGATTGAAGTCTGGTTCAAGCCTGCCATCTTGTAAATCTACGCACTTATTTATTCTTGGTCTGCGAGACCTACTTGAACTCTCGAAACTTGTCCCTCCGGAACTCTGCGCCCTCCTCGGGGATGTTCACCCAAAGGCTGCCGTGCCTGCAAATTGAGGATGTGCCTTCAATTGCAAATCTGACGATAATTGGCGCATTGCTCTGGGGAGTGAGGTAGATGTATCCTCCAGGAACATCCGGACTTCCATCATCCTTGAGAGGGAGTAAGTATACTTCGTTCGACACCATTATCGCCGGGGCCATTGTTTGATGTCGATGCTGAAGGGGTGGGAGGATTGCACCACTTTTCGCAGATAGCTCTACCGGACGTGTCGAGACGTTGGAAAAGAGCAGACGCAGGGTGAGGAGGAAAGAGGGAGGAGAGGATTATAGCTATCAATCTAGATACTGTATGTACAAAGACGGTGAGGCAGAATTTTAGCACTAGGTCCTGATGGTTGGAGCGGGAGATTTGCACACGGCAAGGCTGTTTTGGTTGGCGCAGCGAGCTACGTCATACCAGCCAGGTACATCAGACCTCACCCCGCCAAAGAGTTCTACTTGAAACGTCTCGACTCCCAAAAGATGGGAGGAGACCGGATGATTCGACTAGCATTTTATCTCTCGCTCCTTGATCTCCCATGTGTTAGCAAGGAATCCTGAATTGTGCATCTTAGGCTCAATCACGGGGGTTCGTGTTGTCCCAAGCAGTCATCCTCGGCCGGTCCACCAGGAACAAGCGCCCCCGCCCCGCCGTTCGCCAAGCTTCAGGGCATCTGAGGCAGCGAACTTCATGATAATCAACGCTTTCTATCAGACTGTACAGTCACTTGCAAAATCGGCTTCACCACTTCGTCCCCTTTCGCCTAAAAAATTTGTGAGCACAGACCACCTCATCCATTTGGCGCTGGCGCCGTAGCTCCGTTGTTATCCCGTGTACTCCGAAGTACCTGGGCAACCTCCATTAAAGGTTGCTGAATTCCATCCAGCCACTGCGTCCTATGCACTTAGAATCTTGGGAGCTGACCGCGCACGCAACACTTCTCTCACCTCTCGCAGCTCGCATTTCTCCTTCTATTAGTGACCTGCTCATCGACCACCAGCCATCGCTTGTCTCGCATGTACAGAAGAAGCATGATCAGGGTACCAATAAGCCCTTCGAGGGCGTAAATGCCTCACTCGATTATTTGCATCATGAAGAGATATTTGAAGAACATGAATTTACACAAAAAAAAAAAAACTATATCTGTAAAGCCACGCCGTGACAGACTTATCTTAGGCCAAGTTTTCGGAACAGCTTGTGACATTTTGATTTTGATAAGGTTCCCTTGTTCATAGACTCTTCTACTCTGTTAGGGGCCTTATTCTTTATCACAATATCCAAAGTATTAACCTTGTCCTGCAAACTCTGAGATCTAGGATAATCAGGTCCGAAGACTATCGTACTTCCAATAAAGGCCTTTGAATACATAATCCTAGCTTTTACTATATTACCGTGATATTCGAAGAGAGAGCCGAGGTTTTCAATTGTATTGAGTACCGGGGGATAAGTCGTAATATTGTCTACTCCAATAGCCTTCTCGTAGCCTTGTAGCGCCCGCTGGTATATCTGCTCGGCCTCGACCAGGTTGCCTTGCTCGGTGTAGAGGAGTCCCAGGTTATTGAGTGAACCAAGCGTCGACATGTGCTCTGGACCCCGTGCCTTTTCGTAGCCTTGTAGTGCCCGCTGGTATATCTGCTCGGCCTCGACCAGCTTGCCTTGGTCGGTATAGAGGTTCCCCAGGTTATTGACTGAACCAAGCATCGACGTGTGCTCTAGACCCCGTGCCTTCTCGTAGCCTTGCAGTGCCCGCTGGTACATCTGCTCGGCCTCGACCAGCTTGCCTTGGTCGGCATAGAGGCTCCCCAGGTTGTTGACCGTATCAAGCGTCGACATATGCTCTGGACCCCGTGCCTTCTCGTAGCCTTGCAGCGCCCGCTGGTACATCTGCTCGGCCTTGACCAGCTTGCCTTGGTCGGTATAGAGGAGCCCCAGGTTATAATATGCCCATTCCATGCCATTATCTATAACCAAGCCGTTTAGCATAATATAAAAACATCTGGCTGCATACTGGAGAAGCCGTTACTGTGTCAGCCACGGCCGAATAGCCTGCTCTCCCGGAATATGTAATCCTACAAACTTCACAGCCATTCTAGCTAAATCGTGATCCCACTCTTGGTTTAAAACGTGAACTATCTACAAGTAAATATATCCATGAATACTATACCCGCTTAATTCGATCCGCTCCTACAAAGACTTATTCACCTCCACTAGCCCGTGATCACTCAATACCCGTATCGCATCATGGAAACTTAATTCATCTTTAACAAGCTCTCGTATCCAGTTTGGGTCTATGGAATCGCTATATCGAAGAAGCTCGAACCAAAGATCCTGATTATCAAAGTATATCTATAGACGAAGAAGCTTAGCCGAAAGCCTATTCCGTTATTCGATATAGTCAAATGAAATCTGTTATATAGAGTAAAGTATTCGGTCTTCATACGAGCTCACTTCAGGACTCGATTCCTGGAGTTGCGCCCATAACTCCTTATATAACCGAAGATAGTCTAATAGACTTATTATCACTTGATTAAGGTATACTCTAATAGTAACTAGTATAAAAGGAAGTCCGTCTAATTCCTTAGTAAGTTTAATAGTATCGGGATCTATTACTGAATTTAGAACTATAGTATAAATACCTGGAATATCCTTACTATTTCTTAGTCCTTCCTATCTTGAAGTATTTAATAGAATCTCAAGACTATTATATATATTCCCGAATTTACGAATCTGGATAAAATAACCAATTCTGACTTGTAACAATTATATTATAATAATAATTAACCCTTGATATAACTCGGGAAGGAATTTTCGGATATCTATAGTTACGGGATCCGTGTTTCCAGATAATTTGGGATTATTATAATTATTATAAATTATTAACTATCGTGTATTATCGGCCAGACTCAGCTATACCTTGACAATATCTACTACCTCGTCCAGATTTTCATTTATATCCATATTACTTAGCCGGCTAGCCGAGGGATATTCTCGTAATATCTATCTAGCTATTTTAGTAAAGCTTTACTTTATAGAATCCTTATCCTTAATATTCAGCCAGAATATTGTCGAGTAACTATCCTTGTACCGCTTTATATATGTAATACTGAGTTATATCTTGCCGATTCCACCGAGACCGTGAAGAATAACTATTCGGCAGGAGCTATTACTATTAAGATATATATGCATTTCCCCGAGCTCCTCCTCTCTTGCTATAAAGTATTCAATCTCAGGAATATTAAAGAGACTGAAGCCGAATGAGAAGTCCTTGTACTTAATCCCTACTCTAGTTAGCACTTCCTAAATCGCTTTGCTTTTAATAAGTACTGGTAATAGAAGAGAATGACTTACCCTTTAAAGCCTTCTCGATCTCTTTAAGTCACTTCAATGCCTTCTCCTTCCCTTTACCGTAAATGAGTGGCATATTGACATCGAAAATGCCTAGTAACGGGTATGCCATATCTTCTTTGCAGGTGGTCTCATGACTTGCTGCCCATGATATTCGCTCAGTAATACTAAAATCAGGTAAAGAGCCTTCTCGTAGGGCTTTGACGGGAATCCTTATTATCTCGCAGATATATTATTCTAGGGATACCTTATTATCCAGTAGCTCCTCCTCTTTTGAGAAGAACTCGATTGATACTGGTATAATAAGCTCTTGAAGAGTCCAGTCTCGAGTAAACTATCTGCTCTTCCAAAATACCGATTACCAGGACTCGTTGGACTCGTTGGCCGATTCGAAAGGAAGTCTTGAAATATCTGACAAATAGATATAGTATCTGGTCGTATTCTTATACTAGCAAAATATAGAATTAATAACCTTTACGAGCTCGGTACTATTCGATTTGTTGATATAACAAGTGTCTACCCAAAAGTGTTATAAGCCATTACGCCAAGTCTATTCTCCGTAGAACTGTATTTTGCTATAACTAGTCTTACTTTTATCTATACTATTTATCAGATCTTTGAAAGTTACCTTCTCCGCTCCCTATCTGTGTGAAAGTATAGTATACTGGGGAATATTATCGCCAAAGAATTCAACGAGGCTGAACTCGCTATTATTATATTCTAGTAGATATATTATTCAACTAGATACGAGGATTATAAGGGAAGGGGTTCTCGGTAGGTATTGAGCTGTTAAGTTAGTATATATACGAAGTTGACTGAAGAGTTGGGAGAGGACGTTGGATTGAGGCTGGCGTACTCAGCTGAGCGGGGCGGGGTAGCCTCGCGGTAATGGTATCGTTGTGATTACTGTAAGTGTGCAAATGCCAATCGTTAGGGCCTCACCGCTAGGTTTAGTATTTATAGCTGACTCTTTAGGATATTCGCAATTTACGTTTAGATAAGGTATAACTTGTTTTTGGCGTTGAGAGAGAATTTCAGGGGGGAGTAAAGATGCAAAGTCGAAGAGCAAAATTATGGATTGTTCGGGGAAGGTTGCCAGGTACTTCCGTACTTCGGAGTATACGGGAAGACAAAGGAGCTACGCGCTAGAGCCGAAAATGGACGAAGTGGTCTGTGCTCACAAATTTTTTTGGGCGAAAGGGGACGAAGCCGATTTTGCAAGTGACTTGTACCTGTACCTACCTATATACTTCCCGACCTCGGGTAGTGGCCCACATCCCATGGGGGCGTTAATGACACCACACATCGTGAAAAAGCATCGCTCTTCGCAGCCCAGAACGGAAGGCACCAAGTCCTTTGCCCTTTGCCTCCCAACTATGAGCGACTGCTCGTGTCATGCTGAGAAACTATGTCGAGGGGGTGCAGTCTTGAACGGGAGGCTCAACCCCTTAAGCCACCCCATCATCACTGCCCCGCTTCAGCCCCACCGAACTCTCCTTGGAACCAACGCGCAACTCGAATCAATCCTGGAGCTTCGGATCGGATCGAGTTGACCAAGACAAGTTTATCATGTCATGAGATCTTCTCATAACATACCGACCCCAACTCAAATGTGTTGAGTTCCGGATCTACGATTCAGTTGTCAGAATGGGCACTTTGATTATGCTCTCGTGTCTTTCTACACTCTAAGCCTCCCATCATCTCACCAGTGAAAATAAGAGAATTCTCCTTCCCTTGAAACTTCGAAACCAGGTTCAAAGCGGTGAATGGATTCGTGACGGTAGAACAAGGGACTCGCTAAAATAGGGGCAATAACAAGACCTCTAGCAACAATCAGACATTGTAGTCAGACCAATCGAGTTCTTCCCGTAGCATAAATCCAGCACCACTAAACGCGAGGGAAAGAGCGTATCAAACTTTAACATGTGACGAGATGCAGCATTTTACTGTATGGCCGCTGAGCTGCGAAAGCATGTTCATCAGAACGGCCTGAACACAAAATCGGTCCTCGGCAAGGGCCCAGTCGGCATTTACGTCAATCTTCGGACGAGGCCGAGAAGCTCACAGCACAAGTAAAGTCCCGTTCCGAGGCGAAATCAAAGACGTGCGAAGGAAGATATAAAATTCTGCTAACCTCGATCTCACATGTCAGCGAGGGACAGTTTATTTTTGGACGTCGGCTGCTGAGAAGCATGGGTTGTAAGTTCTTCCCAGCCCGCTGGAACCCCCCTACCCCCGCCAGTTCTCAACACAAGCATCACTGAAACTTTCGATCACTCTACTATTTACTTCCAGGGTTCCTAGTACTCGCAACGCCCTCCTGGCACTCCCATCACTCCTAGTAAGCAAAACGCCCTGAAAGTTAAACGCCCTATACAAACCGCCTTATAAGCATAACACCCAGCAAACGTAACGCCCTCATAGCACTTATAGTAACCGCAACGCCTGGTGGCCCTATACTCGCCTTTTAGTGTGACAAATTACAGGCGCTGCACCCCATAGAATAACCTGTAGCCTCGCCTGTAATATACACACTACGCCCAGCACGCCCAGAACTCGCGCTTGACCTACTTCACCCCTGAAAATCACTTGCCATCATTCTACTTCTGCCCCTTGTTCTGCCGCGCCCCAGCGAAATTTCTTTGGATACGAGTTCACATGCAAACCTGCAGAGCTGCATAGCAGAAGGCGAGCTAAGCCGCTTACGGCGGGCGGTGTGCCCCTGCGCGGAGTGGCCGCCTATCCTCGGTCTCAACCACCGCCAAAATCTGGCAGCCCATGCTCACATAAAAACAAGCAATTGCGCACAAGACCAACATCCACAACTCTGTCTCACCTGAGCCATTTCCTCAATTCTTCTTGCTTACGACCTTAATTGATAAACTAATACATCTGCGAGCATTCGTATGCTTACAAGATCCACAGCAAGAGCAAGTCAAGCTGTCAGGCGTCTAGCACAAACCTCCAACCATTTCCAAGTCCCTCAACGAGCTAAGATGGCAACCCTCGGCGCACCCACGAAGAAGCACAAGGTCACCATTGTAGGATCTGGTAACTGGTAAGTTTCCTATCGCTATTCGAAGTCCAATTCTAATCTACAAAGGGGCTCAACAATAGCAAAAATCATCGCCGAGAACACAAAAGCACACCCAGAGGTCTTTGAGGAGAATGTCCAGATGTGGGTGTACGAGGAAGAAGTCACAATTGAGAAGGATTCCCCGCACTACGATCCCTCAATTGGCTCCAAACCCCAGAAGCTCACCTCCATAATCAACACCTATCACGAAAACGTCAAATACCTGCCAAAAATCATGCTGCCCGCCAACATAATCGCCAACCCCTCCGTCGTCGACGCCGCCAAGGACTCCACAATCTTAATCTTCAACCTACCCCATCAATTCATAGGCCGCATATCCAAGCAACTAGAAGGCAATATCCTCCCCTTCGCGCGCGGAATCTCCTGCATCAAAGGTGTAGAAGTCACTGAGTCTGAGATCTCCCTGTACTCCGAATGGATCGGTGAAGGGTTGGGGATCTACTGCGGCGCCCTGTCAGGCGCAAACATCGCCAACGAGATCGCGCAGGAGAAATGGTGCGAGACCACAATCGCCTATGATCCTCCGCCTATGGATTCCCGTGTAGCGACTCCCACCGGTCCATCACCGAGCTCTTCAACGGTAAACCTGACAATCACACCAGCGGATGCACCGCACAAGGATGTCCTGGGCAGGGACAGTAAAGTGCGATTGAGGGCCGTCCCGTCCGAATACCCACCTCTCGATCACGCCCTGTTCAAAACCCTCTTCTACAGACCGTATTTCCACGTCCGCATGGTATCAGACGTAGCAGGCGTTTCCCTCGGCGGCGCACTCAAGAACATCGTCGCGCTGGCAGCCGGTTTCGTCGAGGGACGTGGCTGGGGCGACAATGCGAAAGCGGCCGTGATGCGCGTGGGCCTCCTCGAGATGGTGAAGTTCGGCAAGGAGTTCTTTGGGCAGACGGTCCATGCTGGCACGTTCACGGAAGAGAGTTGCGGTGTCGCGGATCTGATCACTTCTTGTTCTGGAGGCAGAAACTTCAGGTGTGCGAAGTTGGCCGTCGAGAGGGGAGTTAGTGTGGATGAGATTGAGGCGAAGGAATTGAATGGGCAGAAGTTGCAGGGCACCAGTACGGCGAAGGACGTTAATAGCTTTTTGAAGGCGAGGGGAAAGCAGGAGGAGTATCCGCTTTTTACTGCTGTGCTTGGTAGGTTTTCCTTCCCTTTCCTTCCCTGTTCTTTATCTCTGAAATTTTACTAACGGTATGAAGATATTTTGGAAGGTCGCAATACGGTTGATGATATCCCCGCTCTACTGGCTAGAGTTGACGATGTATGAGTGCTTAATAAGACTTAATGGAACGGGTTTCGGCGCACGGTTGCTCTAGTACATAGATTCCATTTCAAATGCGAATTTGCTAGTTTGGCTGAGGCTTATGACCTTTCTTTTCCCTCTGTTTATTGTGCTCAATGTTTTGTGTCGATAGATGGCGTATGTGGAGCCAGTACCGAGAATACAGCAGCAAGAGTGTGCTTTGTCACAAACACTTTTTCGCCAGATTTCCATCTTAATCCATTTTACTACTAAGATCATTAAGCTCATGGGTCTTTACAACAGCGTCTAGCCATCTTCCCAAAATTTCAAAAAATTTATATGAACGTTTTCCGAGTAGTTAAGCTATACAAATTCACAATAGGTAGCTATGGTTGAAGGGCTAGTGAAGCTGTCATATGACGCCGGCATCCCACTTTCCCCGCATTTTCCCCAGGAAGTGGCTCAGTCACTCAAACACTGCCTCGGCGCCAATTTGCCTAACTTCTAGTTCTTGATATAAATTCAACATCAGAAAGTAACGGAATATATTGCTGTTTCTTGAGAGGTCTTTTGAAAGTTGATGCTCATAAAGCTCATTCCCCCACTTTAAGAGGATGGTCGACGTCGAATCCTTTAATTGAACTTGGGAACCTGGTTCTAACCGCAGGTCTTAATATCTCGGATAAGATAAATTTCGTTTTTGAGTAAAGAGATCAGAGTAAGGAGTCCGGGAACACCTTGAGTAATATCTCATCAAGTGCTGCAGTGAAATTCTATATTCTCCATCCACCACCAACATGCTCGAGTTGACAATTTCAGGATCTTCGTTTGAGGTCAGCTTTCCCCACAGTCTAAAAACACTTCAATATATCATGGCTGATGAATACTCCATAGATAGGCTTCCAGCATGGCTCGATTGCCAAAAAGGAAGTACTTGGATCACTCTCCTTCTACACAGCCTACTACGAACGAAAAGCCAAGATGAACTGGGCAGCCGCTTCAACCGTAGCTGAAAAAGCTTTACCTCTGTTAGAAAAAGATTGGCCTGATTTCATTGAAGAGATGAAAGGTAGCTAAACCACTCGCTCTTCACGGTCCTTCTTACTCAATCTCGGAATCCAGGAATCGGCGAAGGAGCAAACCTCCCCTTCCTAACAATCCTAGCAATGAACTTAAGACAAGAAATATCCATGGGTCTCGAATCCGATGGCTGCACCTCCTTCGCATGGAAAACCGACACCACCTCTCTCCTCGCCCAGAACTGGGACGTGCGTCCCCCTCCCCCTCCTCCCCTCCTCCCTCTACTAACAGAAATAAGTGGGAACCCCCCCAGCAACAAAACCTCATAAACCTCAATATCAAACGCACCACTAAACCCTCAATAACCATGATCACCGAAGCCGGCCTCCTCGGCAAGATAGCCCTCAACTCCTCGGGAGTAGGAGTCTGCATAAACGCCATCCGCGCCCGCGGCGTAGACTTCACCCGTCTGCCCGTCCACCTCGCGATCCGTGCTGCTCTGGACTCAACCTCTGCTGCCTCAGCCCTAGCCCGTCTCGACAAAGCGGGGGTGGCATCCGCGGTTCATTTACTCATTGGTGATGCGACAGGCTCTACAAGCGTTGAGTACAGTAATCTCGATATCATTAAATTCGAGATGGAGGATGGAGTGATTGCGCATTCGAATCATTTTATTGGAAAGCATGTCGAGGGGGTGAACCCAGCTTCGTTTTCGAGGGATTCGGTGGAGAGGATTGGGAGGGCGTGGGAATTGTTGGGGGAGGCTAGGGCTAAGGCTGGGATGGAGAAGGGACAGATGTTGGGGATGATGGAGAGGATGTTGGAGGATGAGAGGGGACTGCCGGGGGCGATTAATAGGGTTGCGACGGAGGGGAGTCCGAGTGCGACGTTGTTTGGGGTTGTGATGGATTTGAGGGAGAAGAGGGCTAGAGTCAGGGTTGGGAGACCGACGGAGTGTAAGTAGGTTCTTACTTTGAATCCAATGGCTTTGTAGAATGTAGATTTTTGAGATAACCTTAGGTATATTCTTGTTGCTTTTGAGTTTGTGTTTGGAAAGTGTGGGTCATTGGCCTCCTTTGTTTGGTAAAGGGGTTCGCTTAGCTATTGTCGAGGTCGAAGGGATCTTTATCTCCGAGAACGGCTTGAATGCTCGATTATTCAAGCTTCTGTGTACATTGCGTTGGGATCCTTGACTTACTCGTCCTCACCGAATTCTCGCTATCGGGCTGCAATCTTTCCCGTTCTCGGTATTCTTCTGTAGCAACGATGAGTCTGTGACCTGCTTCTGTTACCAGGGTCAAACAAAGTCCAATTATATGGATAACCCCCGGATAATCTCCACTGGGTTATGATTTCTCAGTTAAGCATGCCAATTGTTGCACCACCGGTAATGGAGTTCCGCTTATGACGGGCTCGGCAAGTAAGCAGAATGTGCTGTGGAGGAATCAGTCTTTGGGGAGCGAGGTTTAGGTTTTGAGCTTGGTAGCGATGGGTTTCTTGGTTGGTATTGGATTGCTGTGATGTTTTGTCGAAACGGGAGGCGCTGAAGAGTGAGCTGTTGGTTTTGGTTCAATTCAACGCAGAGACACGGATCTTGCTCGTCGATTAGGATATATTACCCTTTGTTTTTGGGTTAGTATTACCCCACGAGAAAAAGTGACAGGGTCAAATGAAGCCAGGTTGCCTACTTCTGTTGTTTCCAATGGTGTTTGCAGAATTTGTGCTTCTGTCTTTTCGGGTTATGATTGAACCTAGGTAGGTTTCGACTGGGAGGAGGATCAGAATATGCTAGCACTCATCACTATTCTTCTGTCAAAAGAGTTTTCAAGGTGGAAGTGTTTGTTTGCATAGTACATTCTGCGAACTGTTTGCAAGTCCGTATTAGAAAGTGAGATTTCTCGAGTACCGGGATTTCTGGGATGTTCTAAATCCATGCAAATTTGTGCGCAAATCATACCAAATAGAGGCTCTTAATCTTTTACTAGATATTTCTGCTAAGTTATTTATGTGTAGGAGAGACTTCCCATGGTAAATTTCATCGTCCAAACTCCAGGACCTAAGCGCGCTCTTCCATCGCTTGCGAAAGCACCACCACTTCACCTTCGAAAGCCATAAGATCGCGTCAGTCCGCAAATCTAGGAGGCTGGAATCGAGAACACTTTCAACGATAGGTTCTTCGACCATTCAACCCACGAAACAAACCAAAAACATCAATTCGAGAACTCGAAATGGAGGCAAAAGAAGGACAAACTCCGGATAGAGCGCCCAATGTGAAGGTCATGGATACTTCTTCCGATGAATTCGTCAACAAGTAAGATTCCTTCCCTTCGGAATCTCAACTTTTTGTTAAATTTCTTTTAGATATCTCCCTCTCTATGCTGGACCTCATGTCAAGATCGGAATCGGATCATCCGGCCAAGAATACACACTCTCAAAAGCGGTTCTATACAAACACTCTCAGTTTTTTGCAAAGATATTTGGCGATGATTCTCTCTACGCAGAAGGAGACATCGTGATTGTGGAAGAGCTAGGAGCTATCAGTTTGGGCCGGAATTTCAAACTCTAGGTGGTGGATATAGAGGAGAATACTAGTTTAAAGACCCAATCAGTGATATGCGCTTGAAGATAGATATTAGCGTACCAAGATCAACATGAGGATAACAGAAATCTGGCATGGGTTGGAGACAACCTTTACACCGAACCTCAGGATCTGGCTAAGTCCCAGCTGCGTATAGTGCTACGGAGAGCGTACCTTGCTAGTTCCCTCAAATGAGATTTCGCTTGCCCTAGACCGTCTTGGTTCCGATAGAGAATTTGTGAGATTGTTCGAAAATCCTCTGCTTATACTTCCCCCCCCCCCTAATAGTCGGTTCTCTATTCGCTTCGCTTACAGTCGGGGAAAGCAAATGTCGTAACTGTCGGCCTCGTGTAACTGGCCTCCTTCGTCGCTAGCTCCTCAATCGGGGAAAGCGAAATGGCCGCCCAAGCGAAATGGCCGCCCAAATAATTTATATAGGAACACTATACAAATTATTTGACAGCTGATTTCCACTACGCAACTACAATTCTCGTCGATTATAACGAAAAAAGTAATAATAAGACTATTAATAAAAGTGATTTTATATGTGATTCTCTGATTTTTATATATGAAATACGTCCACAGAAGAGCTCCTGATATTAGAAGCTAACTCAATATTCCCCTCCTGATCCAAAGATACAAAATCCTCCCCCAACCAGTCGTTATTCCCCCGTGGAACTGATAGTAACGAAGGAACTGGTAGTGACGAAGGAATTGGTAGTGACGAAGGGAGTCTTAATGGCTGAACTGTATCCAATAGCCACTGCTTTTCAGGATCAGGAATAACCTCAAGGAATATATCACAGTCTAAATTACCTAAAGGAATATATCCATCCAAAATAACCTGCCTTCTAAGCTTCTCATACCTTCGTGCAGTAACGCCCGCTTAATATAACACTGCTCGCTCCCTCTTTTTAATAGTATCGAGTATTTTTTACTCAACTTGAGCTTCCTTTTCAGTCCTCTCCTTATCTCTCTTCTCAATTGCTTCACGAGCGTCTTCTACCCGTAACCTCCCACCTGATTGAATATACTTTCGATTATGGGATTTCCTTATTATTATTTCACGAAAATACTAGTTGAGATTATCCGCATATACCCTAAAGACCTCTCCCTGGTAAAGAGCTTAAGAGGCATGGATTACAGTTTTCGTAAATAGGGAATATATAGGACTACTGAGCGGACCTAGTCCTACCTTGTAAATAATATACTTAAAGCTTTTGTCGATTTTTGTAATCGAAGGTAACTGAATACCTAAATCGTTAATAAGAGCCTTGAATTCAGTAATCTACTTATAATATTTCTATATATTCGTCTTTACTTACTCCGTATTTGGAGAAACCATTCCAGACTCTCTAAAAATATAACGAATAAGTCCAGTAATAAAGGTTTTATCTTGAATCCAGATCAAGTCACGAAAGAAGAAAGTGATATTATATACGAAATCCAATTGGCTAAGAATATTATTAATTATAACACTTTGATAATACTTCCAGATTGAAAATATTCCGATATCAAGCAATTATATATAATAAATAAAATAAGCGGGAAAGGTAATAATAATAACTTTATTACAGAATACAGTAAGTATAAATTGAGGTATTCGGTGAATATCTATATTATTATAGAGAAGGAGGATCTATTTATCGGAATCAGGACCGGTATTTGAGAATTCAATAAAGTATTCAAGCCATTCGACAGCGAGCTTATTATTAGTAAATCCAGTAAGAGATAGCTAAATCAGTTCCTTACCGATTAACTGACAATTTCGATACTATATCTTTATATATTGAGAACCAGGAATAATAATAATAGGAGAAATCCTCTATCAATTTATGACTCTAATCATTATACTAATTATAATTGACTTACGGGTTTCAGGACTAAGTGAGAAGAGTTTCCTTACTTCTTATAGAATAATTATATCTATACCTTTAGGGTATTCTAGTCAAGTATTAGTTTTATTAAAATTATAAATATTCCTGTCCTTGATCTGAAACTTTATAAATATATTAAAGTATTCACCCGGTTTCTTAAACTATTCGTTAATTTCCTGTTTATCTTATACTATAATTCGAATAATTATAATTGGTCTTATCTTAATTTTATAGAGACTCCGGTTTATTCACTAACTGCTAAACTAATAGTCACTTAAAGGTGCTTGACCGTCGCGTACTCGAATATTAGTAATAATTGACTGAATAGCCCGAAGGGGAAGTATATTATATTCTAACTGCAAGTGAATAAAGTCGTCGACTACTCTCTCTTATATAATTGTAAGACCTCTGTTTTAATTATTATACTGGCGGGGCTCTTGATCGATATATTTGAGTATATTAGTAAAGATTTTTCGTGGAATACTATAGTCTCTTATAACTTGTACTTTGACATTATCAGAGTGTCTTTGTATATAATATATAGTCTTCTTGAAACACATTCTCGGTATTACTGATATTGAAATAGAAGAGGATAGCGGGGGAGGGGTCTCTGGAAGTAGAAGTGTATTCGATTTCGCTAATGGCATGGATATTATTGAACGGAATGATATTCTGATTTTTCGTGGAGGTATTATAAGAACGTGAAAGGACGTAAAGTGAGATTTGTAAGCGTTATAGTAGCGACGAGAATTGTTATTGTATAGGGGAAATCAACTGTTAAATAATTTGTATAGTATTCCCATATAAATTATTTGGGCGGCCATTTCGCTTTTCCCGACTGAGGAGCTAGTAATGAAGGAGGCCAGTTATAGTCATATGCGATATAAGTGCTTTTTTGAAAATTTACCGAAAAATCAGTACTTATCTCGTTTTTTTTATCTAAAAATACCATTTTTACTATAATAGCCCAAACTCACTATAATCTTTACTTTTAATTATATAATATATAATCTATTAATACTATTAATACTCGAGCTAATATTTTCATAGTTTATAGTATTCCAATTGGAGTTCCGGAAAGTGGAAGTGATACGAAATGTAATTAGGACTACTCGAGTGACTAAGTCTAACTTTAAGACTATTATAAAAGTATTCTATATAATATATAATATAGTTTTATAATACCGAAATAGTATTCTTCTTGAGATAGGAATAGTAGAGTATTATAATATAAGAGTATAATCGGGATATAAACTAGTTATTAATAATAAAGTTATATACTTCATTTTATAACTTCTCGATTAAGATAATAACCTTTACTAAAATAAAGTTATAAATAAAATATATAATATTTTCGATATTAAATTCTCTTAATTGCAAATATTATATATATATAAGAAGATGAGATTATTCTAGAAGAAGATCGATTATATTATATCTTAATAGAATAAATAATTAATATAAGTTTAAAGGAATAAATCGATGAAATAGAAGAGTAAATAACTCGTTTTTGTTAATAAATCTGTATTGAATAAGAAAACGGGAGAGAGATATTACGGATAGTCTCTAATTAGTATATAAGTATAAGTAAAGAGATAGTTAAAATGATTAGAATATTAGTTTGTATTTCTCGTATATATTCTTAATGACTACTTTTAAATAATTACTTTTCAGGGATTAATTACAGTTACTTTATTCGAGGAATGGTTAGAGTTTTATCTTTTACTAATTTGTAATTCTTCTAGAAAGATAGATATTTATAATATTATTATTATGGATAACTATTCAATTTACTATAATCCCCGAGTCGAAGAGATATATATTTTATAAGGTATTATTATCGAATATCTTCTATTATATTATCCTATATTTAATCCAATTAAGGAGAATTTCAAGGATCTTAAAACTACTATTTATTATTATTATAAGAATAGGAGAATAGATTATAATGGGTTTTAATTATTCCTGGAATAGATAATTCAGGAAATGGATTATAGAAAGGATATTAGAAAGAGAATAAAGGGGTATTTTAAAAATTATTAATATAATATCGATTTATTAGATAATAATTATAAAGTTTAGATTATTTATTAATTTACTAAATCCCGTTAATATCTAATTATAATATCTTTTATAATATTTATTTATTTTCATTTTTATTCTTCTATTATAATATAGTATCTTATAGTCTTTCTTGCCTTTAAATAAGTATTAATTAATATTCGATTAATATTAAGAATCTATTCCCGATAATTACTTTCTCTAATATTTTATAATAATATATTAATTAATATATTTATAAATAGAGGATTTTATAAAATAAACTTATAAGTATTATTAATATTAAAGAGACATGTAATTGAATAATTATTTAACACATTTAGATTTTAAAGGATTAACTTTAACTAGTATTATTCTAGTATTCTTATAGATGATTTTATATATACTTGAAGTGATTTATATTATAATATTAATTATTAAAGGGTGTATATTAATAGTAGTTAAAGTATTAATAGAATATAAGATTTTATATATTTTTAGAAAACTTGAAATTGTCTTTAATCCTCGTGTATATTTAATATTTAGGTTTAAGTGTATTTTATTATAACTTTTATATTAATTATAATAGAATATATAGGCTTGATTTAAAGTAAAAAGGCAATTAAAAGTATTTATAGTTTTTAGGTTTAGTAAATTGAATTAGTAATTATTATTTAATTAATTATTAAAAATGGAGTAATATATTATTTATATAAAACAAGTATATACAATTATATAAGTTATTTCCAAAGAGTATCCGAAGTACTTCACGTGATCGTGGAGTAAAAATAAGGTTTAGTAATATCGAGTATAGTTAATTATATAATTTTAAATTTATTAAATAAGTCCCATTCACGTTTATTCGATTTGTAAAACATTAATATTATTATATAAATCACTTATAATCTCTTATTTAATATTATTATATTAGTATAATATAAGTTTAAAAATTAATTATATTCTATATTATAAATTAATTAAATCCAAAATTATATTTTTAGATTCTTAATATATATTACTATTTATTTTCCGTTTAAAAGATATAAAGTTATTAAATAGAATCTCATTTATTCTCTTTATTATTATTTTCTATTTATATTATTAGTTCTTTAGATTATTCTTTTATATTCTATTCAGATTTGGAAATTAAAGAAAATGAAATTATTTCACTATTTACTTGAATTAATATTAATAAAGAGTTTTCTTTTAATTCTCTTTCTTATTATATTTTCTTTAAATCTTTATAATTTTCTGGAAATAATAATCTTTAAATTAATTTCTTTTTAATTAATCGAGATAATAACTTCTCTTTTATCCTTTCTTTTTCCTTTAAATCCACTGGTTTAATATTCTCTTTTTCTATATTTTCTGATCTATTCTCGAGTTTAATATCTCTCTCTATTATTAGTATTATAGACTCCTTTAAGAAAGTAAATATTAATATAATATTCTCTATTTTTGTAATTATAAAATCCTTTTTATATAAATAATAAAAAAGAGTAATTATATTCTTAATTCTATATTATATATTATAAGATATTACTAGTTCTTAGTATTATTCGAGATTAAAAACAAGAAAGTCTTTAGGATAGTAATTATATTTAATATAATTCGAGATTATTTGAATAATAAAAGAATAATATTATATATTAATTATATTTGAATAGTATTTACTAAAAGCTTTTTAAAGATTATAATTATTTATACTTTTATTAATTATAAAAGAAGAACAAATTAGTATTAATAGATATATAGGGAGTATTATCTGATTTGATAAATTTTTAATATTATTAAAATTCTGATATTATTTATAAACTAGAAGATTAATATTCTCTTTTTATTATTTCGAAATAGTATTTAATTAGAAAAGACTAGTAATAGACCCTGAATTATTAATAAATTACGGGAAGAGTATTATATATATACTAGAATAATTCGGATTCCCGAGAATTAATATTCCAGATAATATAATATTAAAGTTTATTAAAGGAATTATTGAAATTGTATTTTAATATCTTGTCTCTATTATTATATTCTTGTTTTATATTCACTTCGATTATATATTATATAAAGGGTTTTCGATATTCCTATCTAATATATTATTTTTAGTCTCTTTCGCTTATATTATTAAATCTGTTTTTTTAATAATAAAATGTTTTAATATTATCGGATATTCCTAATAGATTTTATAGAGATTATAGTATAGTAATTATATATATATATAATACTATTATTATTGAATCTTATACTCTTATAGGTAATATCCTATTAGAGATATTATTGTAAATTCGAGTTTATTATACTATTGAGAGATAACGGTTATACGAGTCCTTAATCGAGTTTATTCCTTTTTCGCTTTAAGTTTTACAAGCTTCCTTTGAGTCTTCTTTTTCAAGTTTCGAGTTAATTCGGATTTCGATAATTGAGTGTGATTATTATTTTGGAAATCGGAGGAATTCGAATTGGTAAAGAGGTTTTTGCCTATTATATTAATTAAATAAATACACTTTTTAGTCTTTGATATTATTATTATTATCTTCTCTTTTAGTAGAGAAGTCTTATTAGGATCGAATTTAATATTATATTGAATATATATTATTATCTAAACTGTTTAAGACTTTCTATTTAGTAATACTTTCTCGAAGTCTTAATATCCCGTAATATTTATATACTAATAATTAGGATTTGTTCTATTTCCATATTCCATTTTCTAATTTAAAGAATTCCTTTGCTTTCCTGAATATATTATAGGATCTATCTCAATTCGTATATTAATCCGATATTATATATATTCCTACCAGAAATCCTATCTCGGTCTAATAATATTATTGAAATCGATTATAAGTAAGTACTTAATATAAGGCTTACGAGAATCGAGATAATCCTTTATAGCGAATGGAATCGGATTGTGATTATATTATCTATTAATAATCTCCACCTCCTTCGCCTTACCTGCTCGAGTTATTACAAGCTCTGCCGCTGAATTCGAGTCTATAGTCTCCGAAGGGCCCGAAGGGCTAGTAGGGCTAGTAGTCGGAGGTGGTAAGGATTGAAGGATTCGATCGATTCGAGCGGCAATGGCCTTATTTCGAGCTCTGGTAGCCTTCGCCTTGGCGGCAGTAGCTATTACTTTAGCTGTTACTTTAGCTGTGGTATTGGCTGTCGCGTTAGTTATAACTTTGGCCGTCATTTTACGCTTTCGGGATAGTATCTTGGCAGATTTTAGGCTCTGGAATGTGATTGATCAGTTACGACTACGAATAGCCTCAAAATGGGTGTTTTGGGAGAGAATTGGTGGTGGGTTTGGGCTGTTGTAGCAAAAATGGTATTTTTAGGTGGAAAAAACGAGGTAAGTGCTGATTTTTCGGTAAATTTTCAAAAAAGCGCTTATATCGCATATGACTGTACGCGAGGCCGACAGTTACCGAGATTTTTTTTCATGAGAAACCCTACCAGATAAGTCATTTGCCCAGGAATCCGTTTCTGAACCTACCTCATGATAAGTGACAACGTCCCTACCTATTAACATACCCCTTTCCTATCATAATATGTCTTCCGCTTCTCAGCTAACCCCCACCACCCGCGGCTGCGAGATAGGGCTCCAAGAATCCGCACCGTGTGTCTATGTCGATCGAGGACACCGTCCTTATGGTCGGGTTTTGCGGCCAAGAGGGGCCGACCCTAGGGTTTTTGGCGTGATCAGCCCACAGCTTTTGCATGAACTTGCTAAACTTGACTTCCGAATCAGTCGTGTTTGCGGGCAGGTTGCCGAAAATGAGGAAGTCTATATTTTGGGTTCGAATATCGTTAGTGAATTTTTTTTTGAGAGCTGGAGAAATAGAAGAGGATTGGCGTTATAGGCTTAAAAAGAAAAAGAAAAAGCCATACTTTCGGAACCGTGGTAGACGAGTGCCCCGGGGTAGGGCTGGAGATTTGGGAAGGTGGCATTATATAGGTAGCGCCAAGTCGGGATGCCCCCGGTTATTGATTCATTAGCCCTAATTGCCATTACACATTGGTATACGATGTCAGTATAGAAGGCTGATATTTGTTGACTGTCGTCGGTGATAGGCCGGCCATTGGCAGTCGTACCGAAGGCATACTCCTCCTCAATTTCAGCGAACAGGATAGGGTGGGAACCCAGCACCGCGTTCAGCCATGCGGTCGTGTTGTCTTGGCCATATACTATCAAAAAAAAAAAATAGAGTGAGAAGAAGGTTAACAGATGATAATGATAGTAAAGGATAACAGCACAATAGAGGAATGGTTACTTGCTTAAAAGAAAAAATTTAAAACCACAAAATTAATAGAATTGTCTCTCACCATAGACACCGCCATCCTGGGCAGTAGTTCCAAGTAGTACTGGCACGTGAGAAACGTTACCTGTTTCTAGGGCGGTCTCAGGGTAAAGCAAGTCGGTGATGTTGTCCTTTACCGGTGAAAACAGTAAGTTCGAAAGCTCGAGGATTGATATGATGGTTGTGACATTGGCAGCCCGCACGCACTCGAGCACGTCAGGCTGGGCGGAACAGTTCAGTTGTTGAGCCAAAGAATCCCACGCGTGAGTAGCATTTGTAGGATGACCGAATATTCCAGTCTGTCCACTTTGCATGATAGCAGCTCGGAATGGGGGATCAATTGGAGTGGTGGTAATGAGATTATCGACGCTAATCAGGTTAGTAAAACGTACATCTAGTGGAGCCAGAGTCGGGAAAGAAGTTACCAAGATGCTCCAGAGGCCCACCCCCAGAGTGTGACGGCTGCAGGATCCCCTCCAAAGGCGTGAATATTGCGCTGGACCCATTGTAGAGCTAGCCTCTGGTCATGATACCTTCCGGCGATAGCAAAAATCAGCGGCGGTACCTTTAGACTAGAAATCAAGGCAGATTGTGTTCTCTCTTACCCTACATTTAGTTGGTCGAAAGGGATTTGGGGTGAGTTTGAAAAGCCAAACACGTTCGTTCGATAGTTAGGAGCGACTATAATAACCTCTTGATTGGCCGCAAAATTCGTGCCGTCGTATCGGGGGATCGAATTACATCCGTATTGGCTGGAACCTCCTGAAAGGGAAGAAAATTAGTACAGAAAGGGGAAAAGGAGCAGCTGGAGAAGGATTCTCTGAAATTGGTTTCTACCATAGAGGAAGAACAGGACAGGCTTTTTCTTAGTTAGGGTGGCTGGAGCATAAACGTTCAAGTACAAACAGTCCTCACTCTCGCCAGCCGGGGGAGGGGGCGTATTAAAGGTTTCGATTAGAATATTGCGCTCAATGGCTTGACCTGTGACCTGTTAGTTAAGCTAACCCCTAAAAAAGTACTACTAAGATCTCACCGTTGCTAAAGTATCAGTTAGCTATCAGGCGTGGCCTAGCACGACGTGTAGAACTCACAATTGTTGAGGGCAGGCTGGAGGCTGGTTGGTCGTCTCCAATAGGTGCTTCCATGGTGTAGGGGGCTCAGGCATGCCAAAACGGACAGGCTTGGCAGCGAAAGGGACGCCGAGAAACTGATTGACAGTGACCTTAGAGCCGAGAGCAGTCGCGGTATTCCCGACAATGACTCCCGCGTCTAGAGTCGCTGAAGGAGGAGGGGGAGCATGATGAGGAGAAGCGGAGGGTAGCAGGGCAATACTTGCTCCAAGCAGGCACAGAAATCTGGCGAGAATATTCATTTGCATTGTTTCTAGAGACGAGTTCTTGGCAACGCATGAGTTGAGAGGCTGGAGGGGCTGTCGCATTAAGAGCATAGGATCGTTTGGTTCACAGGCGGGATGAAGATAGACCGGATTACGAGTAGTTCCCCTCATACTATAGAAATATTTGTCGAGCCAATAGTCGGTTCTTCCTCCTCTGTTCGCTTCGCTTACAGTCGGGGAAAGCAAGTGTCCTCCCGAGATTTTTTTGTATAGGAACCCCACCAAAACGACTTTCACACCTTAAAAAAAAACGTGAAATTTGCCGCAAAACAGGCTTAAAAGCATTAATTACAATTACAAACCCCCTTTAAACTTCATTCTAACGTGGTGCAAATGTTTATCTAAATATATTCTTTTATCTTAATAATTGTAAGGTTTTATATCGTAAAGGTGGTGGAGTTATGCTTGTTTTTAATAGTGTTTCCAACCGAAAAGTGGTCGTTTTGGTAGGTTTCCCATACTAAAATCTCGGTATGACACTTGCTTTCCCCGACTGTAAGCGAAGCGAACAGAGGAGGAAGAACAGACTATTACGTCGAGAAATAACTCGCTTAGGAATATTGTCGACTCACACATTTCATCTAGATTTCTGAAATTGGACGAGTGTCTGGAAACCAGCTTGGTAGATGGCGAAACATCAAGTTGGATAGAAAGTGGAGGAAGACCATCACAGCACAAACCCGGAAGCTAATCCATCGATATTAAAATAGTTAGAGGGCTACCTCTTATTGCCAGTGCCTTTTTTCGACCTTCGAGGCATTCCTGGTGTCTGATGGCAGCGTCCAGCTCCATTAATCACAGCAGCTGCGGCTCGAAGAAGGGACACTTTGGATCCAAATAATCTTTGCGAGGATTTTCTGACCTGTCATTCACGGGTAGGGACGCATTGAAAGAATATAAACAATGGCACCTGTTGGAGATCCATATTAAAAGCAAACAGGTCCCATTCCCAAAAGAATATTGACAATCTTGCACTGAAGAACGGGTTGGATGGTGCAGGATAGCTACTGTCCTAACGGAGCCCTGCCGTTAAAAAGCCATTCGTTTATTTTTTGAGTTTGAGATGGGGCGATCAGGGGATCGGGAATTTGTTACAGCTCTTGGGAAGCGCTTTGAAGAATGGAATCGGCACACGAGAGCGCCATGGGCGATGTATTGAACATTTATAGGATACCCTGCAACAGAGTTGATGGGTACAATAATGGAAGATGAACAGCCCAGGATCTGAATGGAAGCTCGGATGAGAAGATGCTTACCAAAGAGGTAGCACAGCGGACAATAGATAGTGACCATGAAACACCTGGGACACCTCGATGCTCAAGCATTAATAATTGACCGGAATGTTCTTCAATTACTCTTCCCGCTTTTCACGGAGGTTTCCACCGTGGGACTCGCCAATAACTTGCATGGGGTATATTCCCCGTAAGCACTCTTCAGCCCGACCAACTTCCCTGCGAGCACAGCTGCGAACAACACAATATGCGTGAGAGCCCACTCGAGCATCTGCCCAATGAAAGGTAGCCATGCCAATGCCACAAACACTGGATAATTATCCAATCCCCAGAACACAACAAACAATTGCCATGTGAGCCACCACTCACTCGGTGGCCCATCTTTCGTACAGTCCAAAATTACTGAACTCAGATTTCGAAAGAACACTTCTTTCTGCCCGTCTGCTGGATCTGTCCACTCCTTCACAACCAGTTCCTGTCCATCTGCAGTTGCTCGTTGCCACTCATGCCTCGCAAAGCGAGGGACGGTGATGATACCGTCTTCTTGAGTGATGGTCTTGGTGCTGTTGTTCAGCGTGACCAGGGCGGTACCACGAACGATTTGAAGATATTCAGTATGTGTTTCATGCCAATGTAGGCCCGACGTCCATGTTGAGTTTGGGGGAAGGGTGATGGTCATCACCGGCGAAGAGAATGCTGGTGATGGGAGAGCATAAGTAACTGAACCAGCTCGAGTGAACACTGTGCGATCTCTGGTGATAGAGCGGGACATTGCAGAAAAATGGAGAAGGGCGGAGGTGGCAGACGTGGCAGACGTGGCAGCCGTAAGCAGGCGATCAAACGCTCATGAGGATGCTAGCATTGATCTCAGCTTCCCAGGTTTATGATCAACGAGCACATGTCGGGGTTAAGGTGTCATACAGAAGCTCATATACAAGGAAAATAAGGGGCGTGTAGCAGGGAATATGCGTCAGGGTAGGAGAGGTCTATACACTTGTCAAAGAAGCTCTCCAGCTGATGTCCAGAGGTACAAGTTGACGTTGACCAAGCAACGAACGCGGCGCCCTTAACGGCGTAAGTGGCTTGAATGCAATCAAACAACTCCTCGTTGATTACAAGTAAATGGGAAAGCAATAGCATTGATTAAGAGCTGAACTGATGAAAGGAATAGAGTAAGATGACCTGTTTCTGTGAGGTGCCTAGGTAGGTAGATGGTGGCAAAAGCACGTGAGCGGGCCGCGGTCTCGATGGCTGCACTTCGGCTAAAGTTTCCCTTCTCCAAGAAGTTGTTACACAACAGGTGAACCCCGCCATTGGAGCTTGAGTCACAAATCTGTAAAAATTCTCTTCCACGAACCATCCAAAAGTAGGAAGCAGAAATCAGTATTCCGTGATGGCAGTAAGTTCAACTCAGCTTCCAGATACTAATTGTTTATTTGAGACCCTCCGTTAATTCCAATCGCAGAGCTACCACATCACAAACCCAAACGTGGGCAACAAGGAGGATGCAGAAGACTGGCGCAGTAAGTAAAAACCAATTGGACAAGCAGAGTACATTGGATGAAGCTGACATGCGGTTCTGCAGTTCGAGGATACAATCCCCTAACTCCTCCCGACCTTCTCCAACACGAAATCCCCCAAACCGCAGAATCGAAACAAACCGTTCTGCAAGGTCGTAATGAAGCTGTCACAGTCGTTACGGGCACAGATCCTAAGCAGCGTCTGCTAGTCGTCATTGGCCCCTGTTCAATTCACGATCCACCTGCTGCTCTCAAATACTGCGATATGCTGCTTGAGCTCAAGAAGAAATACGAAGATGACCTGTTGATTGTTATGCGCTCATACTTGGAGAAACCCCGGACAACTGTTGGATGGAAGGGACTGATCAATGATCCTGATATCGACAATAGCTTCAAAATTAACAAGGGCCTGAGGTTGAGCAGACAACTGTTCGTGGACTTGACAACCAAGGGTATGCCGCTTGCAAGTGAGATGCTGGATACGATTTCGCCTCAGTTCTTGGCCGATTTACTGAGTGTTGGTGCAATTGGCGCGAGGACTACGGAATCGCAATTGCACAGAGAGTTAGCAAGTGGTTTGAGTTTCCCTGTGGGCTTCAAGAATGGTACGGATGGCACATTGGGTGTTGCGATTGATGCCATTGGTGCGGTGAGACACCCACATCACTTTTTGTCAGTCACGAAGCCGGGCGTGGTGGCTATCGTTGGAACAGTGGGTAACGAGGACTGCTTCGTTATTCTGAGAGGTGGTACCAAAGGCACTAACTACGACGCTGAGAGCATTAAGGAAGCAAAGGCTGCCTTGAAAAAGGCAGGTGTAAGAGAAAGATTGATGGTCGACTGCAGTCACGGAAACTCTTTGAAAAACCACAAGAATCAGCCCAAGGTTGCCGCTGTCCTGGCTGAGCAGATCTCAAAGGGAGAGGAGGCAATCATGGGTGTGATGATTGAGAGTAATATCAACGAAGGCAAGACTACTCCGTACGTACTCTTAGCATGATTAACCATTTCCAGGTGCCCAGAAAGTGCCCCCTGAGGGCAAATCCGGACTCGAATACGGTGTCAGTATCACTGATGCATGCATTGGCTGGAAAGATACCGAATCAGTCCTCGAGATGCTCGCAAATGCTGTCGCTGAAAGACGAGAGATCTTGAAGATTCCCAATGGGCATTGAAGTTGTGCAGATAACTCGCTGGAGTAAGGAAAAAGTTCTCAAATACCACTTTATTGAATTCTTTAGAAAAGAGCAACAAAAGTTTTTACTTGGGGAGCGAAAAGTTTACGAATTGTATATAATTAGCACTCTAGCATGATCAATGAAATGAAATGAGATGTACGAGTATCTTTCTAATGAATGTCCTCAACTATTAGCAAGTGAAGTAAGAGTCCTCCTGCTTTACTCTGGCTCAGACTTCTTTACAATTTTGGAATATATTTCTCCACTAATAGCAGGATTGATAGAAGGAATGATGCATTTGAGGAACTCAAAATCACGTGCTGCGGAAAATCAGTCCATCCGGTGTGGACCAATCAAATGTAAGTCGTTAGTGAGATGTTTTCGGGAAGTCAAATTCGAACCACTCCCAACTCCGCCCCTCTCGACTTCAATCTCTACTGCCACCACTCAATTGAGCTGTCGTCTCCTCTGTGAATTGATCTCCAGCTGAGGCATACTGAGCTCAACATGTTGGCCAGATCAGCTCTGCGCTCAAAGCGCACGGTCGGAGCTGTTCGGAATGGCGCGGTTCACACTTCCAAGGTACGAGACCACCGACTACCGGAAGCAAGATGGACTCGACGAAGCTTCCATGGATGACAATTTGGTCATTGGGATTGAGGTGAAGGCTGACATTGGATTTCACAGCGTGCCGCCTCCTCATCGAGCTCCTCCGCCGACTCGCCCTTTCGATTGAACATGGCTGGAACTGCTGCGACTGCCGTGGCCATCGGGTCAATGGCATGGTACTATCATCTATACGGCTCAGAATTACATGCCATGACACCGGCAGAAGAAGGGTTAGTCTGCTATCCTAGTGCTTCAACAGCGTTGGATCGATGCTCTGCAGGTAGATGGAACTGGGGGCATCGAGAAAGTCGCAATGAAGGGGATCTAAACGACTCGAAAGGACATATCACTGACTTTACTCTAGTCTGCACCCGGCCAAATACCCATGGGTTCACGAACAATACCTAAAGACTTTCGACCACCAAGCGTAAGACAAGCTATTTCAGACAAAAGGACCCGATTGACAATTCATAGTCTCCGCCGAGGTTTCCAAGTCTACCGAGAAGTCTGCTCATCCTGCCACTCCCTCAGCCGAATTCCCTATCGAGCGTTGGTTGGCGTAACCCATACCGTTGATGAAGCCAAGGCAATGGCTGAAGAGAACGAGTACGACAGCGAGCCTAACGATGAGGGTGAAATTGAGAAGCGACCCGGAAAGCTCTCTGACTATCTTCCCAACCCTTATAAGAATGACGAAGCAGCCCGTGCTGCGAATAATGGTGCTCTGCCCCCGGATTTGAGCTTGATGGTCAAGGCCCGCCATGGTGGATGTAATTACATCTTCAACTTGCTCACCGGATACCCCGAGGAGGCTCCGCCAGGAGTCAAGCTTGCAGATGGTCTTAACTTCAACCCCTATTTCCCCGGCACTGGTATCGCAATGGCCCGAGTCCTATACAATGAGTTGGTCGAGTACGAAGATGGCACACCAGCAACAACATCACAAATGGCCAAGGATGTCGTAGAATTCCTGAACTGGGCTGCGGAGCCGGAAATGGATCAAAGAAAGAAGATGGGCATGAAGGTTCTGATTATCGGCTCGGCACTGTTTGCGTTGAGCATCTGGGTCAAGCGGTACAAATGGGCTCCCATCAAGACAAGGAAGATTGTGTACAACCCACCTATCCAAGCAGGCGGAAAACATTAAATGCAGTTCTGATGCTTTTCTTTTGTCTAGCAATGGGAGGGTGAAGACTTGTTCTACTAGTTCTATTTGTATAAAGTGGTGGGGAGGTGAACGGTGGATGCACGCTTCAGTCTGGAGGCATGCCGTAGATCTTAGACGTGTGTCAATACTTGATATCAAACTCTGCAGCTCCTTTACCCGTGAACCGCCTCCTATTCCTTAATAAAATTCATCTCCCCTAATATCTTTCAATTCACCTGCTGTAAGAATTCCTGCATCTCGAAGCTACCATCCACCTTGCTCGCTAAACAATTGTATCTAAAGAGCTTCAGCCTCACCTTCCCCACCACCAAAGTCCTCTCCTCCCACCGCTCCCACTCCTCCACGCACTCCTCTTTACTAATTGATGTCCACCTCTGATCCGCCGGGATCAGAAGCAGGATCAGACATTACCGACTTCGCAGCCTGGGAAGCAGAGCACCCATCACAGCCTTTAGAGGAGAGGCCGGAGCAGCGCGCGAATAGGATGCGGATCTGGGGCGATCGGGATAGCAGTAATGATGCGAGGAGTAGTGAGGAGGTAGAGCAGGAGAATAGGGTAGGTTTTGTGCTGGGGACGAAGGGGAGGAGTGGGGAGGTGAGGAAGGAGATTCCGAGTGCGGATGCGGAGAGTGAAGAGGAGATCAAGGTACGTGGGAATGCGGGAAGGTTTTGGGGAAGGGGAGAAGAACGCATTTGGCTAATTTTAGTATAACAGCAGGAACTAGAACAAGACGATTACCATGCGCCGCCGAGTAGTCAGCCTCGCCCTGTGAGTTCCTCTGAAGACGAGGACGAGGAAGTAGTTGAGGATAGTCGCCAGGAGAGGGCCCCACATAAGACCGTGATAGAGATTAGTAGCGATGAGGAGAAAGTGGGTGAGATCCGCATGGCACAGGACGAGGAGCAACTCGAGCAAGACGGGAGTGAAGCTGAAGAGGAAGCGGAAGACGTGTTTGAAGGCTTCGACGTGAATCCAGAAGATAAGGAGTTCTTTCAAAAGCTGCTGGATATTGCACCCCCAGAAGCAGTTATGGAGCTCACTGGCAAGTCTCGACGGGCTAAGCCTCGAACTTTCCCAGACTCTACGCTGCCAGACTCAATTGTGGAACCTACCAGCAAGACATCATGGATGCTGCCGGAATCTCTGTCCATTGTTGCCCCCGATGAGCAAAAAACTAAGCGTGTCAAGATATTTGCAGAGCAACACTCATTCAGGGCGCAAGAAAAGTGGACAGAAGATGATATCCAGGAGTACAAGGACGACGTATACGGATTTGCTAAAGCTACAGGCTTCTCAGACTTGCATGCACAATTGGAGGTTGGGAAGGCTATGGGGGCTTGGAAGGGGGAGAGAGGGATCCCAGTTCTCCTCCCCGAGGATTCTAATGCTGAGAAATTAGCTAAGGAGACCCGAGAGAAAAGGAAAGCGGAGAAGAAAGCCCGGCGAAAGCTTAATAGAATGGAAAAGCTGAGTTCTCGCAATTCTTCTGCCATTCCGGAGTTTAAGACGCCCAGCTCTCAAATACACCCTAAGCAATCGAAGCCCCAAAGCCCTCACCCTTACCATTATCTCAAACAAGCAGCAACGGCCTTCGCCCCTAAGACCCCATCCCGCAATGACTCGTCTTTGTCGACAGCAGACGAGATGTCAGTTGGTCTTGCGCTGAAGACAAAGAGATTGAAGAAGGGAGGGGAGAAACTCAGGAAGAAGGCAAAGTTGGGACCAAAGAAGTCCGAATACTTCGCCAAGTCGGACTCGAAAGCCTCACCTGTCTCCACTGACCAAGACGAATTGGCCCCTCCAGTAAACCCAAAAAATGCTGAACCTCCCAAACTTCAACGGGATAAACAAGAGGAGAGGAGGTACTTGAAGGCAAAAAAGCAGTTGGGGAAGCCGGCACAGAAAGAGCTTCGAACCAGCGCAGACCCGATTCAGCAGATTGCTCAAGACGCTAAGAAAGCTATCAACGAGGCTCCTTTGTTGGCTAATGGAGTATCTGTGGAGAAGAAAGGGGGGGCGGTAGTAACAACGCCCGCAGAGCCTGAGCCCGTCGAAAAGAAAAACACAGCTAGGAATCACGAGAGGAAGAGGAAGAGGAAGAGGAAAAGGAACAAGAATCGCCTCCCTGAGGATGACTCGGGCAAAAAAGAAGTCTCTGGCAGTATGATGGGCGAGGACAGGACAAATGACTTGCCGCCAAAGAAGAGAAGCCATAATGAATCCCAGAAGACTAACATCGAGAAGAAATTACCACAGCACAATCCAAATACCGGTGACGGTACTGGACAGCCTGCAAAACGGGAGCGTGGTGATCGAGGACGAGGACGAAAGCATAAGAACAAGGATGAGGATTTGGAAATGTCTAACGCTCGAAAGCCTGAGCTTCCTGCTATTCCTGCTTCTGATCATCTTCTGGCGTCTATCGAAACTAATCCGGCACCTTCGAAGAAGAAGCGCAAGCGGAGCAAATCTGGGGCCAGAGAGGAGAACATTGAAATGGGAGAACTGGACGAAACCGCAATTGTCGATCCCCTGGCTGAAAAGGTTGATACCAACTCCCAGAAAGAAAAGAGGCTCGGCCATGCCCAAAAGAGCGCTCGGAGTACTGACGTATTGGACGCTGAATTTCGTCTAACAAACCAGTCGTCAAAAGTCCACCACTCGCAATAGGCCAGGACTTTGCGAGTGGTAGTGAACTCCTGGATATTGATATGAGTGCACAGGACGACGAGTTGATTCTTGACCCTAGAGATTATGGCCAAGGATATACCCAAAGAAGCCTAAATAGGCAAGAAAGCTTGGAAGAGGGGAATAACGCACCTCAGTCGACGCAATCAACCTGGAAAGGGTTTGAGAGTGATGACGAGTTAGCTGTCGAACCTCCAGGCACGCCAAAGCGCAAAGTAAACGTGGTTATGTATAATCCATCCAGCACTGGAACTTCAGCTGATACGGATGAACTCGCGAACGTTCCGCCTTCGCCACCTGCGGAGGAGCCAATTGCAGATGCAGGCGATGACAATGTTTCCGTATTTAGCATGACAAATTACGGTTCTATGGATTGGGATCATACTGGGGATGAGTTGGACAAGATGGAGGTCACTCCAAAGATCACGAGAAGGGGTCCGACGACTTCTCCTGACAATCACACCAGAGTATTTTATGAGCTTGCCCCTCTCACCCCCAGGAACCAACGAAGCTCTACAAGTTCAACTTCTGTGTCAGAGAGGAGAACAAGTTCACTTCAACGGGATTCTAGAGGAAGATTCGCTTCAAAGTCTACTTCAAGCTCCGCAACCCCATCTCTGGCTAGAGAGGCGCATGGAAGATTTGCACCAAAGAATGGGGCTCCTGCCAAGAGGCGGGCTTCTGTGGGATCATCGGCAAGGGAGAAAGCGCCGCGTTCGCTGCTCAGGGATGAACACGGGAGGTTCGCATCAAAGGACGGGGCTTCGAAGAGACGTGCTTCTACAGGCTCTTCTGCCGTAGAGAAATCATCACGTTCTCTGCCTAGTGATGAGCATGGTAAGTTTGCTCCAAAAAATGGAACTTCGGCAACCACTCTTGCGAAGAAGCATGCTTCAGTAGGCTCTTCGCCTTCAGCAGAACCGCCACGTTCACTTGAGCAAGATCCGACAGGTAGATTTGCGCCGAAGAAGGAGACCCCTATTCCGCCACCAAAGCCTCTTGCCAAGCGAAAAGCATCCGTATCTGCTGTTCCGGATGAGGAGCCAGTCATCAAATTAGAGTCGACGAGTAAACCCGCCCCGAAGGAGACGCCTATACTACCTCAAAAGCGCTTGAAGCTAGCAGAAGACTCGGGTCATCCCTCTCCTGACCCGGCCATTAATGACAATGAACCAATAAAGGTAAGCACGACGTCCAAGCCAGCCAAGGCAAAGAGACCGCCTGCCAAGTCACCTTATTTCGTACCTCCCACGCCGCCCATATCTCCAGAGCTCACTCGGAAGGGCAAGGCGCATAAATCAAACAAGGAGGACGCTACTGGTGAGCCTAAAACTCCTCAGAAATACAGTAAGGCTGTGCCGAGCACACCAGGGTCCGGAAAGAAGCGTTCGCCAGGGAAAACAATCTCTTGCATCCCATTTCCACCGCTTTCAGCTCCACATTTCGGCCTCATTCAAGAAAAGCTTGCCCATGATCCATTCCGTCTCCTGATTGCAATCACATTCTTGATCCGTACACATGGCAAGCATGCGATACCCGTGTTCTTTGAGCTGATGGAGAAATATCCAACTCCCGAGTCTCTGATGGCAGCAGATTTAGAGGAAATTGTGCCTATCATCCGGCATCTAGGACTCCAGAATCAGCGTGCAAATACATATCAAATGTACGCTAAGATATGGCTCGAAAATCCACCTACGAAGGGAAAGCGCTATCCGGTCCGTGGGTACCCAAATCCAGAGTCTGCTCGAGATGTGAAGAAAGGAGAGATACTGGATGATGACGATGAGAGGCACGCTTGGGAAATTGGCCACATGACGCAAGGACCATATGCCGTTGACTCGTGGAGAATCTTCTGTCGAGATAGACTGAGAGGCGAAGCTGATTCATGGAATGGCGAGGGGAGAGGAGAAGGTTTTCAGCCTGAGTGGATGCGAGTCCTACCTCAAGATAAAGAGCTGAGAGCCTACTTGCGCTGGATGTGGCTAAAGGAGGGATTTGAGTGGCACCCTTTCTCGGGTGAGAAGGAGGTTGCTCGGCCGGAACTTATGAGAGCTGCAATAGAGGGGAGGATTGCCTGGGACGATCAGGGAGGCATGCAGATACTTGATGAACCTATGAGTTTAAGTCCTGATCTGCTGGACAGTAGTCCAGAGAAGTCCCAGGTATCCACGCCACGTGTAAGAAGTGAAGACATGGAGGATGAGCTTGCCTGAAGATGGTTGGATGGCATTTTGTTTTCCTCGTATACCCGGAGACAGATCTGTGTATCTGCCCAATATGTCGCCTAATACACATCCAAATACGCCATAACTTCTGGCATGATTTCTCTGTCCCAGCTGCTCATCCCCTTTCCCGAAAAAGCATGATGCAGGGATTGGGTATAACTTCACCCCTGATCTGATGAGTAGAAATGAAACTACGCCAAACTTGAGGATCACGCATAGCTGAGAGTAGAAGTATGATGAAGCATTTAAATTTTGATGTAACGCCAAATACTAGGTATGCAAGGATGTGTAAAGCCAGACAACAAAGTTCTCCGAACAGTCTAAGTAAGAATCCAAAAATGCCGTCTCAATGCAAATTAGACGCCTCCCAAAGTAAAACCCCCATCACTAGGCGTTGTCAAAATTCGTGGCGTAAAGCTGCGTTTCAATGTACTATAACTTATAGAACATTTGTAAGGCGATGAACCACTACTTTTCAAATTGTTCCTCAAAACAGGGAATATTTAAAAAAGCATAATGGTAGTTATGCTCTTAATGTCCCTCGAGCTACAGTATATTGAAAACCAGTATTGCGTCACGAATTCCGACAACCTCTGGTGCCATCACAAACCGAACCTTCGCATACTTGCAGATCTAGGTGGAATGAGTTCACCAGAGGCTCAAAAACATGTTCACAGCAAGAAGCGGCGCAAGAAATTCCCAAAGAGCTTTCAGGGTACCACCTGCGTCAAGCTCAGCTGGCTGGTCAATTGGGAGTTCGATAGGAGCCACAAATACCTCGGCATCATGTTCATCTGGATCAACTCGTGCTATGTCGTCCCGAAGCTCGGTCAAAACTCGTTCTTCGGAATTGTCTCCTGCGTCAGGAACATTGGGTATTCTTTCAAGCATTTGAGAAATCTTCTTCTCCAATACCTCCAATCGATCATGAATCCGATCCTGAGATCCATACACCAGAACGCTCCATTGTGAATGTGAAGTTTTTGCATTCTCTTGCTGCTCTTGAAGCTGGTTCAGTATCTGCATCACTTTGTTCTCTAGTACTGATTGTACCTCGTCCATATAATCCATTTTCTCCAGCAAGTTGATTTTTTGTTCTCGAGATTGTTGTCGATATTGTCTAATTTTTCAATCAAACTGTCCTCCAGCTCTGATTGGCGCTCGTTCATATAGTTCAAATTCCCCAATAGGTTGATTACTTGTTTCTCGAGGTTGTCGTTTATCTTGTCCAGTTTTCCCATCAAAGTGTTCTCCAGATCCTTCTGCTCACTATTAAAGTCCTCCAGTTACGTCCTGAGTGTTTCGTGTTGCTCCATATTGACTTTATGAACGTGCTTCAGTCGGTCCATGATGTGGCTCTGCACCTCATGCATGCCGTCTAGTTGCGCTTTGGCGTCTTCACGCCGATAAAGTTGAGAATTGTGCACCAGTGCTTGTCAGAATTTGTGACGCAATACTGGCTTTCAATGTACTATAGCTCGTGGGACATTTAGAGCCCAAATGCCATTTTGCTTTTTGGAATATTCCCTGATCTGAGGAACAATTTGAAAAGTAATGGCTCGTCGCTCTATGAATGTTCCATAAGTTATAGTACATTGAAACGTAGCTTTGCGCCACGAATTCTGGCAAACCCTAGTGGTGCATGAAATTCAGTTGCTCCATGAGATTTTTCAGGGTTTCGAGTTGGTTCTGTTCCATCAGGGTGCTCGATAAGTCGGTCGGTCGGTCATCAGTTGAGGAGATATTCGAACTAATCGACTTAAGTAATTACTAAGCAACTTTGTTAACTGACTGACTGACTGATTCGACCGATAAGCGGCTGATCTAAAATGAGACTATATTAAAAATATTATAAATTTTAATCCGAATTATCTGAACCCCAGTCGATAACCGCCCTATTAAAGGCTCGTGATATCTGAATTGCCCCCCTCCTCTATCAGTTTTTTAGGTATTCCTGATACTATAACAATCCCCCGGTTAATCGTGAACTTTCAGGGATAGTCTATTTTATATAGAAGGAGAATACTCGTTCACATTCAGAACTTATAACCGGAATAGTTAGTAAATCGAATACTATAGATACTAATTGAGGCCATTCAGGTTCCTTCAGTTACTAGTATTATATAATCGGTAAATAGCTTACTAGTTCTTCAAGGTATTGGGTATACTGATCCTTTCGCGATAATATTCTAGTTAGTATAACTAATTAAGGAGTAATACAATCCAGTATATCACGAAAGTAATTAATAGGTGGATTAACTGAAGGGGGTAATTGAGATTATATAATAATATTTTTATATTTATAAATGTCTTTCCAGAACTTCTTGACCTTCGGCTTAATAGTATATAGGAAGTTACTCTTATTCCCAATCCATTTATCTTTAAAGTATTTCATTTTGAATCTCGGATTTATAATAGTTAAGACTATTCAAATAATTGATTAATTTATTTTATTATAATAATCCTTTATCTTAATCTATATATAATTAATTAAATATATAATATCTGAATAGTTATTAAAATCACTAGTATAAATCTGTATTTCGAGACCTTTAAAATAAGTGAGAATATATTCAAATACAGAAAGTAATTCCTTTAAATAATTATATAATACTTTACTATTATTATCTTTAAAGTCTATATTATTTTCTAATACTTTTATAATATAAAAAAGAAATTCAAATTAATCTTTAATTAATTCTAGATTTTTTTATTTAAAGTCTTATAAGTAATTCTAATTATAAATTTTATTATTAAGATTATTAGAAGATATTCGAAATTATACTATATATATATTAAGAATTTATTTCAATTCTAAAATATATTAAATTATAGAATATATTATATTCTAGTGAATATTCCTATTTAATATAAATTTCTATTACTTTCCTATTACTTTTCTAATATTCTCAATTATTTATAAGACTATAAATAAATTAGAGTATTTATTGGATATTATAATATAAGTAATTAAATTATAAAGTTTTTCAAATTCTCTTTAATCTTTTTATATTTACTAATAATTACTAAATCCTTATTCCTTGAATTTCGTTTCAAAATCAGATATATCTTATTTAAATAAATAAGTTTTAGTAATTAGATTTAATATATATCTTATATAATATAATCTTTTAGCTTTTAGATTAAAATTTATAGTTTTTAAGAATTTAATAAATATAATATTATTATTTAATATATTATCAAATATAAAATACTTAAGATTAATTCCAGTAATACTAAAATATTAAAATAAAGATAATATAACTAATACTTGATTTGTAGAACGAGATTAATTATATAATCTCGAAAGTTAATTAAGGTTTAGTTAATATTATTTTATTAATTAAAATACTCAATAAAGTCACGTGAAGTACTAGACTGTATTTATAAAATAATAATATTATTATAAAATCGAGACTTGATATATAATAAGGAATTTAATAATATATAATAAAGAAATAAAAAGAGAAGATAAAATTAAAAAAGTAAATAATTACACTCGGGATTAATTTTATAATAATATTATTATTTTATAAATATAATTTAATATAACTCGTGATTTTATCGAGTATTCTAATTGACTAAAAGGCTTATTAAGATTACGAGTTATATTAAACTATATTCGTAAAATAATAATATTATTATAAAATCGAGATTTAAAGAATTTCAAGAATGAAACAAAAATGAAATTATATATTAATACTAGTCTTCTTATAATCTGAAAGCTCTAATAGACTAATCAAATATATTATATTCTTATAATACTTATTAATAAAGTATATAATAATTCTAATAATTGATAATTTTTTATATTTTAATCTCTAGTTATTAAAAGTAATTGAGATTTTAGACTGGGCATTTGCGATTTTATATATAATAATAGATTTAAAATAGATAAATAACTCGTGTATTTATTTAATAACTATTATAATATCTGAAATTGAACTTGTAATTTGAATATTAGTAATTTTGAATACTTGTTTTAATTATTTTAATATTACTTTCCGGTATTTAATACTATTTAATATAATTTATTTTAAGAATATATTCTTAAATTCTCATTAATAGAAAGGGATTATATATTTGTAATTTCTATTAATAATATCAAATATTTATATATTATTTCTTTTATAATAAATTCTTTATATATCTCTTTTTTTATTTAGATAATAGTACTTTTATAAATATATTTTAATATTCTTGAGAATATTTATAATAAATATATACTCCTTTTCTTTTCTAAATTTCGGATTATAATAGTCTATTTTAAATTAGTTATAAATATATAAAATCCTTAATACTTATAGAACTTATAATATTATATTAATATAGAGTTTTTAGGTCTAGATAAATTAGTAATAGTATATTCAAGAGTCCAAATCTATAATATTCGCGGTCTTTTTAGTAAAGGAGTGAGGATATAGTATTTGAATAATTGAATAATAATTATAGACTGATTATTATATAATAGCTCTTTGAAGATATAGGGATTATATCTACCGGGAATATCCTTATATGAAATGGTATATAGATTATAATTCGAATTATATACCGGTATCGGGCGTGAATAGGTATTATAAAGTACTAGAGAAGGACCTTTTCCCTTATCTATAATATAATTGAAAGTATTCGAAACTAATAGTAATTGAGATATAGTAATAGAGATTAATCGTATAACTCGTGAAGAGGATTCAGGGAAAGTTAAATTAATATTAGAAGATATTATATTAATAATATTAATTATAGTATTAATGATTTAGATTAAAGGAATAGAGTTTTTATAATAATTATAGTATATAAGACCTGAAATATAAGGCGATTCAGGTTTAATTTTTATAATAAGGTATATATAAGTATAAAATCATATATAATTATAAGGGAAAGACTTTCCGAAAGCACTTCGAAATTATAAAATTTTAAGGTCTTAACTTATAAGCCGCTGATCGGTTGAGTGTATTCGAACTGATTGACTTACTTAATTTATAATCTCAATCGACTAACTGATTACTAATATAATAAAAATTTCGTTAGCGCCGACTGATATTAATTGACTTATCGAGCAGCCTGTGTTCCATTCTCTCCAGACTGTGAAATAAGTCAATCAGTCAACTCATCAATTGAGGATATATTCCAGCTAATCGGCTTATATAATTATTAAGCAATAGCTTCAGTTGACTGACTGACTTATATTAACTGATAAGCGGCTAATATAAAATGAGACTATATTAAAAAAATCAAGAATTTTTATCTGAATTATCTAAATCCCAATCGATTATTACTATATTAAAGACTTCAGATATCCGAATTGCCCCTCTCTTTTACCAGTTATTTAGATATTCCTGATACTATAATATTTGTTCTATTAGCCGTGAGTTTTCAGGAATGGTTTATTTTATATATAATAAGAATACTCGCTTACACTCAGAGCTTATAGCAGGAATAGCTAGGAAATCAAATATTATAAATACTAATTGAGGCCATTCAAGTTCCTTCGATTACTAGTATTATATAATAGGTATCTGGCTTACTGGTTCTTCCAAGTATTGGGTATATTAATCCTTCCGGGATAATGCCCTAGTTAGTATAACTAATTGAGGAGTGTATTGATTGAGTATACTCGTAAGGTAATTAATAGATGGAATAATTAAAGGAGATAATTGAGGCTATATAATCACGGTTTCCCGTTTATATATATCTTCCCAAAATTTCTTGACTTTTGGCTTAGTGATATATAAGAAGTGACTCTCACTATCTGTCCATTTATCTTTGAAGTATTTTATCTTGAATATCGGATTTATAATAATTGAGATTATTCAAGTAACTGATTTGTCTATTTTACTATAATAAACCTTCACCTTGTCCTATACCTCAGTAATTGAATTTATAATACCCGGATAATTATTAAAATCACTAGCTTTTACTTATTTTTCGAGACTTTCGAAATGAGTAAGGATATACTCAAATATAAAAAGTAATTCCTCTAATTAACTATAAGATACCTTATAATTACTATCTTTAAAGTCTATATTACCTTCCAGTACTTTGGTTATATAAAAAAGAGACTCTAGTTAATCCTTGATTACTTCCAGATTCTTCTATTCAGAATCTGATAAGTAATTCTACTTATATATCTTATTATTAAGAATATTAAAAGAAATCCGAAATTATATTATATATATATTAAATACTTATTTTAGTTCTAAAGTATAACGAATTATAGAATATATTATATTCTAGTATATACTCTTGTCTAATACGAGTTTCCATCTCTTTCCTATTACTTTTCTAATATTCTCAATTAATTATAAGACTATAAATAACTCTAATCACTTTCCGGATACTATAATATAAATTACTAAATTATAAAGCTTTTCAAGTTCTTCTTAATCTCTTTATATCTTCCGATAACTAGTAAGTCCTTGTTCCTCAAATTACTTTTTAAAATCAGATATATCTTATTCAAATAAATAGGCTTTAATAATTAGATTTAATATATATTCTATATAATATAATCTCTTAGCTTTTGGATTAAACCCTATACTTTTCGATAACTCAACGAGTATAGTATTATTATTTAGTATATTATTAAACACGAAATAATCAAGATTAGTTCCAGTAATACCAAAACATTAAAGTAAAGGTAATATAACTGTTACTTGATCTGTAAAAGGAGATTAGTCATGTGATATCGGAATTGAATTAAGGTCCGGCCGGAGTCTTATTATTGGCTAAAAGGCTCGATAAGGTCACGAGTTACACTAGGCCGCATTTGTAAAACAATAACACTACTGCAAAATCGAGACCCGATATATAGTGAGGAATTTAAACCCATTGAAAAATCGAGGCCCGATATATAGTAAGGAATTTAAAGAAGAAGATAATATGAATTAAGTGAATAATCGCGACTGGAATACTCGATAAAGTCACAAGTTACACTAGGCCGTATTCGTAAAATAATAATACTACTATAAAAACGAGGCCTAATATATAATAAGGAATTTAAAAGAGTAAATAAAATGAGGTAATATACTAATACCAGTTTTCCTATAGTCTGGAAGTTCCGGTAGACTAATCAGATATATTATATTCTTATAATACTTATTAATAAAGTATATAATAATCCTAATAACTGATATTTTCTTATACTTTAATCTCTAACTATTAAAAATAATAGAAATCTTAGACCGGGCATTCACGATTTCGTGAATAATAATAGACTCAAAATATTCAAATAACTTATATATTCAATTAGTAATTATTCTAGAGTTTGGAATTGAACTAGTAGTTTGAATATTTGTAATTTTAAATACCCGTTTTAGTCATTTCAATACTATTTTCTGGTATTTGATATTATCTAATATAATCTATTCCAAGAAGGTATTCTTGAATTCTCATTAATGGAAAGGTATTACATATTTATAACTACTATTAATAATACTAGATATTTGTATTCCATTCTTATTATAATGAATTCTCTATATATCTCCTCCTTTATTCAAATAATAATACTTTAATAAGTACTTTTCGGTATTTCTGAGAGTATTCATATTAAATATATATTCCTTTTCTTTCCTGAATATGATATTATAATAGCCTATTTAAAAATTAGTCGTGAATAGATAATAATCTTAATACTTATAGTGCTTGTATACCCATATTACTATAGCCTTTCGAGACTGAAATGAATCAGTGATTATATATTCAAGATACCAAATCCACGATATTCGCGGCCTCTTCGGCGAAGGAGTAAGTATACAGTTCGGTGGCAATTGGGTGACGATTACAGCTCGATCATTGTATAAGGGCTCCTTGAAGATATAGGGACTATATCTATCAGGCAGATCCTTATACAGTATGGCATATAGATTATAACTTGTATTATATTCCGGTATTGGGTGTAAACAGGTATCACGAAGTGCTCCTGGATTGCCCTTCTTTATTAGACAATTGAAGGCATTCGGAAGAGATAACGATTAAGATATAGTGGTTGTAGAGATTGATCGTATTGATTATATAGATGGTTTAGGGAAAGTTAAATCGATATTGGAAGATACTATATTAATAGTATTAATGATTTAAGGTACAGGATATAGAGTTTTTATAATAATTATAGTCGGGATTCCCTGAAATATAAGACTATTCAGGCCCCAGTTATATAATAGGATATATATTAAGTATAAAAACCATATATAATAGCGGATAAAAGACCCTCCGAAGGCACTTCGAAATCGCAAAATTACGACCCTTCAGCTTATAAGCGCTTATAAGCTGAGAATATTTCGAACTGATCGACTTACTTAATTTTATACCCTCAGCTGACGAACTGATAACTGATATCCCAAAAATTTCATAAGCGCTGACTGACAGCGGCTGACTTATTTCACAGCCTGATTCTCTCCACTTTGTCAATCAATTTACCCTGTTGCCGCATCAGTGCAGATTGAAACGTATTCATCTTCTCGAGCAAGACGTTTTGGTTCTCCGCCATTGCTGGTTCGAGATCAAATAACGGGTCAAAGACGGCACCGAGACAATCTGGATTATCACGGTCGATGACTACGTCCCAGCGATGGTCCAGTCCGACCAGCTTTGGTGGATAATTTCGAAAGCATTGGATTGGCCTTCCTGTTTGGTTTCTGATTTCGCCGCCCTCTTTTCGAGGTTCTTGAGATGTTCATAGATGGATGTGATGATATGATCTTTAACATCCTCGTTGTACTGATTAAACTGATTGGGTGCGCGACTCTCAGTAGCACCATATGTGATGTTGGAGCTGTGTGGGGGGCCTTGGAGGAAAGGTTGATCGATAGCAAGAAGTCGGTTGGCAGAGTCGGGAGGATGGAGAGAAGACATTGTGAATTTTTGTATGGAGGTTGCTTGAGCGTAGTGCTAAACTTAAATTCGAGCTTGAACTTGACCGTCAAAAGTCTCGTTCTTATGCAAATTGAGTAAAGCCTTGACCAGCTTGCGAAACCTCATGAACATTCTATAAATGACTTGTAGAGGAAGCCTACCTTCAAAGAAAGTTTCGGATCATAATGATTTGAAGTGCTCGGAATGGCTACCGGGTTTCCATGCTGTTGTTGTTTGAAAAGAGACTTGTTTCATGTCCCTGAGACTTACAGGGCAATTAGCACACGCCCAAAGGCTAGAGAGAATTATCTGTTATCTTCTGGTTCATTCTCAAGCACAAAGAAACTTAAGACATTGAGGCATGGAGGATGACAAGAGCCAGCGCTGGTACAATACAAATAACCTCGGCCTATTTCAGGCAAAGTGGTTCCCTGTTTACGCGAATAGCTTTGCAGGGCCATCTTCTTGAAGTCTATAATGAAACCAGACGAGAATGAAGTGGAGCCAAAATGCGTCACGCATAGTGGTTATGCAATGACGATAGGTAAAGACAGCCCGCGCTCAGCAGTAATCATTGTCACAGCACGCGTATGTACAACATACCTCTCCAGCTGACTTCAACCCTGAGGGGAGATCGAGGGATGGGTTACGTAAGCCCAGAGGAGGCTCCTCCTGCGGTGAGATTTTTACTGAAAGAAAATAGAAAGAGGAGAAGAATTGGTCTCATCTATTGTCTAGCTCTATCTTCAATATGCGTCTATTCTCCCTTCACATTCCCTGGCACACTTCTCTTCTCCCTCGGCGTCATGCCATTGACCTTTCCATAGAGCCAACGAAGCATGACAGTACTACCAGTCATCAAAGCAGCAGCACCTGTAAAGAGCACAATTCTACCGGTTGTATCCAAAGCCTCAAATAACGGGTAGGGATAACTATTTCTCATTAGCAATAATGCCAGAAAGTACTGCACACAAACTCACAATCCATTATGCTTATAACACTGCTCAACCCAACCCCAGTATGCCACAGCAATTGTGGAACTCAATCCCATTGCGGGCAGGGCATTGATGGTCCATGGCGGGCTCAGAAACAGCAAGTCGATGACGAGCAATATGGACGGCGCAGCATGGAACCCAAAATCCGCCAATGGAGCAAGATGGATCTCAGGCGGAACAACTAAGGTCCTGTCAATCGCACAGATCCCCCAGTATAAGATACTGATCAAGACTTCGAGCGGCGCGCTGCAAAGGGAAAGCGTATTTTTGATCAAGAAGAGCTTAGGGGAGAGTGTCAGGTCTGCCAAGAGGCCGAAAACGAAGGTTGCGTATGCGACGGTGAGACCCAGGATTGTTAGATACTGCCAGTGCCAGCCATAGGAGTCGTTTATATGCGTTGGGAAGTCGATGAGGTACTTGTAGGAGAGGGTGAATGAGATGATACCCACGACGTGGATGGCTGCGGATATGCCTCGGGATGGAGAGGAAAGGCGTTGGAGAGGGTGGTAGGCTGCTATGCTGGGCTTCGAAGGGGCCATTATTAGAGATCTAAATGATGAATAAGAAAGGAATCTATTGCGAACGCGAACGGGGACGTGAACGATTGTTGAAAGTAGATGTGGACCCTTGAAGTTGTGATGTAAAGTACAGGAGTTCCTTCAGCCGCGCCGCTAGTCTCGATTCGGAGCCGCAAAGTAATTTGCCCTCTCAGCCTTACATGAACTCTGACTTCTGTTACACAACTTTTCTTGACAACGCTAACGAGCAAGCTTCAAGATGGCTGCAGATGATTCAGAAACGCATACCAAGAAGAGAAGCCGGTCGGACGAGGATGGTAAGCTCAGTTTAAATTATTGAAGGTCCTTACTGATATTTTGGCAGACTCCTCTTCAGACGATGACATGGGACCTCAGCTCCCATCAGCAGGTGCTCCTAAAAAGAAGCGCCGCAAGCTACCCTACGAAAAGCTCTATATCTCAGCCCTTCCCACATCTGCACGCTACTCGAAATCCCTTATGCACAAGGAGCAGCTAGCTTTTGCTACCATGACACCGCTGACCGACTTCCTAATCACCAGCTCAGTGGACGGCGTTGTGAAGTTTTGGAAGAAGGGGGCAGAAGGAATTGAGTTTGTGAAGGAGTTCCGGGCTCATAATGGAGAGATCAAGAGTGTGTCTGTAAGCGCGGATGGGAGGAGCTTTGCGACAGCTGGAGTGGACAAGAGCATCAAGATTTTCGACGTTATGACTTTTGATCTGCTTTCTATGTTGACGATGGAGTTCACGCCGAAATGCGTATGTTGGGTACACAAGCGTGGCGCATCGTTACCTTCACTCGCGATTTCGGATGAAGTCAACCATAATATCAGGATATATGATGGGAGAGGGGAGAACCAAGAGCCAATGCACACCATTACGGGGCTTCACAGAAGTGTGGTGTCTTTGATGGCTTTCAATGATGCTTATGATTGCGTTATTTCGGCGGATGAGAATGGGATGATTGAATACTGGCGGCCTGGAGGAAATTACGACAAGCCGGACAATGTTTTTGAATACAAAAGTTCCACGAACCTCTTCGAATTCAAGAAGGCAAAATCGACTCCTGCCTCATTGACGATTTCTCCTTCAGGATCACAATTTGCAACATTTTCATTCCCGGATAGGAAAATAAGGATATTTGACTTTCCAACGGGTAAATTGTACAGGACGTACGATGAATCGTTACAAACGATAGAAGAGATGCAACAAGCTGGGACAGCCCTCCAGAAGCTCGAGGATCTTGAGTTTGGGCGTCGACTCGGCATTGAACGAGAACTTGACAACGCCGCGTTCCGGAACAAGGTCAATGTGATCTTTGACGAAAGTGGTCATTTTATCATTTATGGATCGATGTTGGGCACTAAAGTATTGAATACCTACACGAACCGAGTAGTCAAGGTGTATGGAAAGGATGAGAATTTCAGACCTCTCAGCGTTGCCATATATCAAGGACAACCACAAAAGAAAGGGGTTACTACAGTTGCTATGGCCGCCTCGAATAACCCACTTCTCCAAGAATCAGAAGCTCGAGATCCAATTCTCTTTGCAACCGGAGTGGGCAAGGTCCGATTCTACATGTTCACGAATGACGAGAATATCTCGAAATCGGAACGTGATATTCAGAACGAGAAACCAACAAATCCCAATTCAAGGAAGGCCGTGGAAGCCAAGGTAGCAGAAACTGGCACGGCTGCCATTATTCACACCACCTATGGAGATATACATATTCGTCTCTTCCCAGATGCAGCTCCCAAAACCGTGGAAAATTTTGTTGTGCACTCGAAACGAGGATATTACAACAATACCATCTTCCACAGAGTTATTCGGAAATTTATGATTCAATGTGGAGACCCGTTGGGAGATGGCACTGGTGGAGAGAGTATCTGGGGTAAAGAATTCGAGGATGAATTCAGCACTCTGAGGCATGACAAGCCATACACAGTCAGCATGGCTAACGCAGGTCCCAATACCAATGGAAGCCAATTTTTCATCACCACAGAGAAGACAGTAAGTTCTCATATCATACCCTTAATTGACATCGTCTGACCCTTTATAGCCTTGGCTTGATAACAAGCATACAATTTTCGGAAGAGCTATTCAGGGGTTGGATATCATCCACAAGATCGAGAATGCGAGAGTATACAAGGAGACACCTGAGGAAGATATCAAGATTCTCAACATAGAAATCATGTAAACAGTTGAGAGGGTATTCACATTGATACCCTTTCATAGTGGACAAGGAGAGCGGTTCTGAATGCTCAATGACGCAGCTCGAGTTTGGACATTTAAACTCCTTGAATGTATCATCTACTTATTCTACATCTCAGAGTCACGACATGTGAGAATCCGATGCTCTCCAAGTCTAGATAAATGTTCAATTCAGAACAGGCGCAATAAAATCTAGTACCCCATTTTGGGTCAACCATTTGGGGACGCCTTTCATTCGTTTAGTTTAACTTCGGTTTCCGTTCTCTGGGTACCTGGTACTTTGGCCCACCACCAGATGCTTCCTCTTACTGGATTCCATCCCGTCGGGCCTGCCAATGCTCGGCAAAAGCTCGGCTGGTGAGGTGTCCCCGCTTTGCCTAACATTCCAGGCTCTTGGCCTTATCGCACTAGTGGGTCTCGACAAGCTTGATATGACAGGGATTCGTAGAGCCTTCCCGAGTCAAACCAGACCTCCAACAAAACGCCCGCCCTTTCTTCTTCCTCCATCCTACATCTCTCAGAACTTCTTCCAACCGTGCTCTATCCCAAATGCAGGGGAGCTCTCACCAGGCAATGCCTATGCAGATACGGCCCATCATCAGCCGGTCAACCAAGCACAAGGCTGCCCCCTCAGGAAACTTCCGCCTTTCCCCCACGCTGTGACATCTTCCAGCCGGCAGGAATAGCAGGCAGCAAATGTCGCTATGCCGCGCCCGAAAAAACCTGGTGCTCCAGAGCCAAAACAGAGGAGTCGTAATGGTTGTTGGTGCGTTGCCGCCTCACTTTTGTACTTACCGAGTTGGTGTGTCAGGCTCATGGGAATTGCCCGAGCCCGGTCTCGGTGGAATGTGTTTTCGTCCCATCTTCCCAGTGCTGTTCCCTTGTTGACAGCTCATGGAGGGAGCCAAACCAGCTTCGTCTCAAACTTCAGATATAGTCTTCTTATCATCTAAAGTAAGGTGCGGAGCTAGGACGACAGCAAACTGCTGCCTACATGAGCTTTGAAGTTGGGCTCTAACTCTCATTGTATTGAACACTCTCACCCTGCTGTCTAAGTTCTATGCTGCACAGAAATGCTAACATAATGATGCAGGCCCTGCAAAACCCGAAAAATAAAGTGCGATGAGGCGAAACCATCATGTGTTAACTGCCAAAGACAAGATGAGATTTGCGACTATAGCATAAGGCTGAATTGGGGTGGCAGAGGAGGGAAAAAGAAGACTGAACTTGGAGATGGGACGATCTCATTCGCAACGAGCCGCCCGAGCAGCAGCGACTCGACTACCCCAACAACACCAAATATGCCTGACCCGCCGAGATCACACACAAGCCAACCATCGATGATAAAGGCAGAGGGCTATCATCCTCTTGAAACTGATGCTGCATACTCTGCTGCACTGCAAGATCCTCCTTCGCAGTATGATCAGCCGCCACCAACTGAAATGAGGCTTGAGAACTACGGACAGCTTCCACCTGATGCTTCCTTCACGGGGACTCTGCAAGAATCCTCATTGCAATATGGACAACGGCTTTCATCAAACATCGATCCAGCTTTGATGCGGCCTGGACTCCAACCAATGTCGATTTATGAAGATAGAGATTTTGGCAACATCTATGGCCGACCAGACCCTCAATATGCGCAGAGCTACGAGAGGTACCACTCATTGACCCCTGGTACTCCTGGAACTCCTATATCAGCGCCGCAACCTCCCCTCGCCCGACTTCGACAAACTCAAGCTCTAGAGGAGTCTCTCTCTCCAATAAACTCGGGGTTCGGAAGCCCCAATGCAGCCAATTTCTCTACTCGAAGCATCACCTTGCCGAATATTGATAGCCCTGGTTCAACTCCACCCTTTTATGGAAATGGCAGGGATGAGATTGAGCTTTCACTCCCAGAGATTTCAACCCATGATAGGCCGCAGAAGCGAGCACGTTATCAGACTGGTCAAGAGCTCAGTGCTTACGATACGAGAATGCCACCTCCTAGCATGACAAATCTTACGTCCTACAATATAGAATCTCAGGCATCCTCTCTAGCCTTGCCTGCTCCTACAAGCTCTGTTGGAACGCCTCTCACACCGGCTTCAAGCCTGAGTGATGACGGATACAACAAGCCATATGCCACCAAGACATCGCCGCAGGGAGCCCAAGAATCTCCCGATCTGCGCAGGTTATCCGTGAGCTCGCTTCTCTCCGGGCCACCTGGTATGGCGCACCATACTGATCGGATTCATGCCCCAAGAAGCAATCCAGAGGCACAAGATTGGGATGTCCAGTATCAAGATGTCTACCAAGATACTACGACATGGGGGGTTGATCGTGGCATCAAGGATCTCGACATCGGGAAGAACGACGATATGAATGCAATCACAGGGGTCTCTCCTGTTGCGCTCAGGGATCACCTTGAACTGGTCCTCGATCAGGATGGTGAGCTGATACCGGTGGAGTTTGGTTTCGGCATGGAGACGAACAACACTGCCTTCGAGAACGGAGGGTACTATGACAAGCCAGTCCCCATTTGCATTCCTAGAGCACTCGAACCATTGCCTAGCAAACTTCTTGAGAACCCCATGAACCTACTGGTAAATCGTAATCCATTCCTGGATATGTTCCAGACGCTAACGCGAATCTTAGTACTTTGTAAGCTGTCAGTTATGTCATTTTAGGACAGCACTAACGTCTCTAGCATCATTTTTTGAACCATACGGCGGGCTGCCTAATTCCACACAATTGCTCTTCGAATCCTTTCAGGAGCATCCTCCCCCAGATGGCCGTTCAGGATGACAATCTTCTGAATCTTCTTCTTGCATATTCGGCATCGCACAGAGCACGCCTGCTTCGGCAGCCAGAGCCTGCGACTCGAATCGCACTATGGGTTCAAGACATCTTCCCAAATCTCCGGAGGGCTCTCGATGATCCTAGTCAGATTATCACGAATTCAAATCTTGCCACCGCAATCATGCTTGCTTCTCTCGAGATTATCTCACCGAAAGCCTTCGGGGTGGAAGTACCATGGCAAAAGCATCTTGACACTGCTCGGCAGATGATTGCAGCCAGAGGTGGCCCTCAAAAAGTGCAAACTTCTTCTCGAGGCGATAAAGTCTCTTCATTTCTCTGGAGTTGGTTTGCCTATCTTGATGTTCTTGGAAGTTTGAGTGGTGGTAAAGCAAACTCGTCATCCTCGGTAAGTTCACTGTCATCATTTAGAGTTGTGGGTCTCCCATGCTGACTTCGTCGAGGCTTGGATTTTGGACTACCAGATCGACGATGAAAATGATTACCAAATCGACTGCATTCTTGGCTTCACGAGCAAATGCATCCGACTCCTTGCCAAGATTGCTGAGCTTTCCAGAGTTTGCGATGCAGAACGGATTGGTCCAGACCACGAAATTCGGCCGGACTGGAAACCTTCGGAAGACACAATCACCAAGGCAGAAAAGCTCGAGGCTGATCTTTCAGAGTCGCGTCTCCATCTGGCCAAGCCATGTACACACATGCAATCGACAGGAGAAGCTGCATATCAATGGGACAGCCTTGAGATGTCGGCAACAAATGAAGCCTTCCACTCGGCTGGTCTTGTTCATCTCCACCGACGGATCCTCGGCAAGCCATCAACACACCCTGACGTGCAAAATGCAGTCCGTGAGATCTTTGGCGCTTTATACAAGGTTCGGCGAGGAAGCAGTGCTGAGGCATGTCTACTCTTCCCAATGTTCACTGCTGGATGTGACACCGAGGATGAGAGACAGAGATCAGACATTCTGGAGCGAATCAAAGGCGTGGAACGATTTGGAATGACTCAAGTCCACAAAGCTCGCACATTGATGGAACGAGTTTGGGAGACTGGAAAACCATGGGAAACCCTGGTTGCGGGGGAATTTTTTGGTTGAAATAACGGCACAGCGACGAATCACGAATAATGTATGATTACGCCAAACAGGAGCGATGATTTACGACCGTATGAATGAGCAACGTAGATACCTGAAAATTATGCACAATACTTGCGATGATTTTCGACGGCAAAGGTGGCCATCACATTGTATCAATGACGAGGACGATCGTCTTGTCCTGAGCAGAGACGGTAAAAGGCTTCGTTTGTCCTGGGCAGGACTGTAAAAGGCCCTGGGTTTGTCCTATTCCCGGAATGAGGTTTAGTGGAATAAGAAAGGTACACAAGGACTGCTTGTGCACCCGGAGGTTGGGATTTACTTGTCAAGGGCCTTCCTGGCGCTTGACTCGTTCTGGGCCCGACTGTACCACCTGTTTGGAATCCCTTCTGAAGGAGATAAGCGTGATAGTAAGCAGGGCCTGGCACGCCCTGACTTTGCTCCGGAGCCAGCATCTCGGACTCGGCCGAGGGGGATTTTTGGGCTTCCTCGTCATTGGTAGCCCTGAACACTCAGGAAGGAACGCAATTTCGGATTGCGGCGGGTTGGGATGGTCACGTCTTCCTAGGAGTGCTCAAACACTCTTCAACGCCTGCGCCACTTTCCAAGAGCTGAAGGGAATAAGGACAAGACAAGGGGGTAACTGGTTTTATGTAGATGGGCGGATCTACAGGCCTGCTTTTGCCCCAAACTCTCGCGAGCAGACGAGATTCAATGCTCACCAAAGGACAATGGTGATGCGTAGGAACATTAGGTATCTGTTCAGGAGAGAGTCAATTGGAGGGAGGACATTTGACAGCGAGGATCTTGAGTCTGCACTTGTAAGTTCAGCGTGTGTGAGCTCATACTCCTTTTACTAACCCGACATCAGTGACTTCAATCCGTCAGGTTAGCTGTCATTCTATGGGCTGATGGCAGTTGCGATCTGAGCGCAGGATGTACGGCCCCCAACCTGACTCTCTCCTTATCGCTAACAACTCCAGCATCGAGTTTCCGGTCCTCACATCGCCCCCATCAGCATGGTCAGCCGATCAATGGTTGAAATGCTTTCTACATACGCCGCTGTCATGATCTGCGCGCACAGTCGGGCGATAGAAACATCTTCACCCACGACTTTCCACCCTCTCTCATCCTCTCCTGCTCTGCTGCAGATTATCAGGTGCCTCGAGGACCTGACGGATAGAGGCACACACAACTGGTCACCGCTTTACCGGCAAACCACTTTTCCATTCGATTTGTGGTTCCCTTGTCTAGCGCGGTCCTTTCCAGCGATGAATTTTAAGGTTTGTTTGGTCGTCGGTTACCAGGGCGTCCCAGCGCCTATTTCGCGTTGCTTTTGCTTTTCTTTGCTGCTTTCTTCCAACGTGTGAGATAGTTATCCAGGGGTCGATTTTCCGGCTGGGCGAGGACCGAGGTGCTCGTTAGCGTTGCTGTGTAAGCTTTGGAGTCGTGGATGCGTGGATGCGTGGGTGCATGAGGGGTAAAGCTTGATAATTGGGAGTCTGAGGCGCAAATAGGAGGGTCAAGGTCGGCTGGGACGGCCAAACCTGGTTGGACGGATCTGGAATGTTTACTCGGCTTGCTCCGAACTTTTAGACAATGGGGAGTCTGGGGCGGGTTTAGGAGGGTTCTGTTACGGATCTGGAATAAATCTCCGGCTTGCTTTCCACTTATGTATTCACTTGATGGCTGATTGTGACTGTGACTGTGACTTGATATGGTACGGCTCTGACGGCACTGTATGTTCCCATGCCTTAGACCATCGGATGTAGTATGACTTCGTGATACATTGAGCTCTGGATTCGTTTCGTCCCCGCTCCCATCGGAAATGAACTTACCAGTCTGCGCACGCTACAGAGCCACCAAGCTAACCCCAACAACAAGGATCCCTAAGAGAATTTCTTTACTACATATCCAAGCCAAGCTAAGGCCCTGAAAATCTCTGTCACTAACCTCCCCTTTTGCGACCCCGCATCAGACTAAAATCATCGTCACGACCTCATAGTGGCAAATCGTTTACCCATCTCCCTGGAGTTGGTTATTCGCCAAGATGACGGTGGATATGGAGATATGAGTCGTAGGTGGGGGTTTTTGGTCATTATATAAAGTCAAGGACCAGTACTGAATGTCCTTCGTGAAAGCTTCTATCTTTTTCTACACCACGTTTCTTCCAAATATTCAGGTTTCAATATCCAGCAATGAGGTCTCAATCCAGGAATCTCCTGGCGATTGCCAGTATTTATTCCCTCGTGACTGCACATCCCCATCCTTCAGAACATTCTTCAATCAAGCCAAGGATTACCGCCTCTCGAAAATTCGATGCTGGTGATATGTATGCGAATTGGCCTTCTTACGACCAATTACCTCTTGATGCTTCGTACCCAACCAAAGCTGCTTGGGGAGTATGGGTTAGTTCACCCAACTTTATCTCCACTGGGATGATAGTGAAAGCTTCCAGGGCGCGGATGATGTCCAAGGAGCACTGAATCACATCATTAATGCAACCATCTTGGCTGCACGTGATGAGATCAAACTTGGAAGGGCCATCAATCTGAAGTAAGAATATCTCAAGCAAGATATGAGAATGAGTAGTAATGATGATGCAGTATGGATCTCAACGCCTTCATCACCCCCATCAACCCCAACCGCAAACCGCTGAATCATGTGTTTCAACCGGGCTCCGGGTATTCGGATGATGTTGTGGTGCTGAATACTCAGGTCAGCACGCAGTATGATGGACTTCGTCATTTGTGAGTTTTGATTCTGAGATGTGCGAGGCCATGACTGATGGATCTCGAAGCCCGTACTCGACGGATAGCAATACGACTACATACCAGTGAGTGAAAGTCCCTCTTTTTTTGGGGGGCAGGCAAGCTAATGATTCGAAGATGGTACAACGATCTGATCGAAGTAAATCTTCCCGAAGGGTTCCGAGAGAAATTCGCAGCTTACCTTTTCACAGAACTACGACGACGTTATTGGACCAGCACCAACAACCGTGCTCGGTATCCAACAAGCAGCGCAAAAGGGCATTGCTGGCCGAGCCGTGCTCCTTGACTTTGCCGGCTGGGCCGAAACCCAGAATATCTCCTACTCGGCATTCACTGTAAGTTTACCCTCACCTCTACTTCTGCCTCAATTCATAATCTTCAGGGATACGGTATTAACACCACCCAACTCGACGCCGTAGCATGCTGGCAAGGCCTCCCCGCCAATTGGTCAAAGCCAGGAGATATCCTCCTAGTCCGCACTGGATGGATCCAACAATATCTTAACCTCACAACGTACAATCAGGAAATCTTACCCTGGGATCCGGAACTGGGTTCTGTAGGCGTGAACGCAAGCGACGATTCTCTAGCTTGGCTCTGGGAGAAGAAGTTGGCTCTTGTGGGAGCTGATAATCCTGCTTTTGAGAGTACGCCTTTTGATAAGACGATTTCAGGAGTTCCGAGAAGTATGCATCAGGTGTTCATCGGTGGTGAGTTCAAGATCTTGCATCGGGAGGGGGCTCTGCTAATACTGAGCACAGGTTGGGGACAAAGTATCATGGAATTCCTTGACCTTGAAACATTGGCTGCGGAACTGCATGCCTTGGGCCGATCAACATTCTTCCTGACGATTCAGACTCTGAATATCAATACAGGAATAGCTTCGCCCCCAAATGCAATGGCGATACTGTAAAGGGGTTTTTTTAGGAATTGGGTGATTTCAGGGGAAATCTCGAAACACTACAAGGTTTAGGCTGAATATTCAGCGCCTCATCTTAACCAAATCAAATCTAACCATCATCCATAAAAAATGAATTTGAATCCTTCCCTCCATTTTATCCTATTTGAAAAAGCAACTAGTCTTTGAAATTATCCTCACGTGACACACCGCCCCCGTACGAGTCAGGTAAGGTTATTGCCTCGGCTCGGCTCACCTCCATCCTTCGGCATCTCCAGTGATGGCTGTGGAGAAGTTGAGCCACATAAAGCTTAAGCCGCCCCAAACACTAGCACAATGCCTCTCAACGCGAGCAAATCCCTCGACATCATCTTCGGCATCTTCCTCTCTTCTGTCTTCGCATACTACCTCCCTCAATACATCGACTGGATTCCAGATTTCAGCATTTGGGTGTTCCTCTTCATCGTTGCTGCGAATCTCTCTTCTCTATTTGCTTGAATCTTACCCCGGATCATGCCTACTGAATCTACGTTCCCGAGGCTGGACATCCCCGATGTCGACCTCTGGACATTCTTGTTTGAGCGGAAGGATAGAGAATTTCCCGATGATAAAGGTCCCAATTGCTCTCTTCGTTCTGCAGAATTGAATTGACTGAGGAATGTAGTGATTTACGTCGATACCGATACAAAACGATCTTACACCTATGCTCAAGCTCGCAACACAGCTCTCGACTTTGGAAAAGGCTTGAAATCTGTTTGGGAATGGAAGAAGGGCGATGTGCTGGCCCTATACTCGCCAAACTGCATCGATACACCAGCCATTATGTGGGGTGCACACTGGGCAGGAGGGATCGTGTCCCCAGCCAACCCAGGATACACTGCGGACGAGCTCGCTTTCCAACTCAAGGACTCTGGAGCAAAGGCATTGGTGACACAAAAGCCATTCCTGAAGACCGCGATTGAAGCTTGCAAGAAGGTGGGCATCGATGAAGACCGAATAATCCTGATGGGCGACGAACGCGACGAGACGATGAAATTCAAGCATTTCAGTCACATTCGCAATCTAGCTGGGACATCTCGATACCGCAAGGCGAAGATCAATCCCTCGAAGGACCTCGCATTCCTAGTCTACAGCTCTGGGACAACAGGACACCCGAAAGGAGTCATGCTGTCGCATACAAATATCGTGTCGAACACGTGCATGCTGAAGACTGGCGAGCAAGGAAACCTTACTTGGAATGGAGGGCCGAACAGTGAAGGGGACAAGATTCTTGCTTTCCTGCCGTTCTTCCACGCTTATGTACCTCACCCCGCTCCATAATCTCTCCACTCAATCACTAACAAAACTTAGGGTCTTACCTGCCTCATCCACCAGTCCATGCACTGCGGCCTAACCCTGTACGTAATGTCAAAATTCAACCTCGCAAAATTCTGCGAGCTCATCCAAACCCATCGCATAACATTCGCCTACGTCGTCCCACCGGTCGTCCTCCAATTAGGAAAATCCCCCATAGTGTCTAACTACGACCTCTCCAGCATCCGCATGTTGAACTCCGGCGCCGCACCCCTCACAAAAGAGCTAGTAGAAGCAGTCTGGAACCGCCTCAAAATCCCTATAAAGCAAGGTTACGGACTCTCGGAGACCTCTCCAACTACACATACGCAGCCATGGGAAACTTGGCGCAAGTACATTGGCTCCGTAGGCCGGCTCCTCCCGAACCAAACAGCCATGTACATGAATCCCGAAGAAAAAGAAGTCCCGGCGGGCGAAACAGGTGAACTCTGGTTGAAGGGCCCCAATATTTTCCTCGGGTACCTGAACAATCCCGAAGGCACCAAGAACGCTTTCACAGAAGATGGGTACTTCAAGACCGGTGACGTCGGCCATCAAGATGCCGAAGGAAATTTCTACATCACCGATCGCGTGAAGGAATTGATCAAATACAAAGGCTTCCAGGTGCCGCCCGCGGAACTTGAAGGGATCCTCATCGCCCACCCTGACATCGACGATGTAGCCGTCATCGGGATCATGGACCATGGACGAGCATCGGAAGTCCCGAGAGCTTATGTGGTGCCTAAGAAAGGCGTACAGGCTGGTAAAGATACGGAGAAGCGGATCGTGGATGGGTTGGCACAGAGGGTGGCTAATCATAAGCAATTGAGGGGAGGTGTCAGGTTTGTGGATGAGATTCCGAAGAGTGCTACCGGGAAGATTTTGAGGAGGGTGCTGAAAGAAAAGGCGAAGGAGGAAGAGAAGAAGGGGGCGAAGGCTAAGCTTTAGAAGGTATGATATTGGGCTTGACGAGTTTGTTATATAGAGATAAGTTTAGATGCGAATCAGTGTTTAGGATAGAACTCAGATCTGGACCAAAAAATGAGAGAAATTTGTGGTTTAAACTGGTGTTTTCTCGTGATGAATACCCAGGGTACATTGCACTTCTTATGTCTAAGTGAGCCTCGTTTCCTAAGGATGAGATGGGGTTCATTTATAACGTGCCATACTTGCCAAGAGCTAAAAAGGGGGGAGTAAATAAACAAAGGATGCGAAATATTGCAGCGAATATCTTCCCTTCAGAAATTGATATCTCTCATATAAATAGAATTGGTGTGGATCATCGAATTGGCATTCTTGGGACGCTGATATGTCGCTGAAGAAAGAGGGTTGAGGCTTTTGAAGGTGGCTAAGTGAATATGACCCAAGTGATAACAGCCTCGTCGTCCGAAATTTCTTTATTGAGTGGCATATAACATAATGAGCGATTTTACTACCATCCAACGAAGGATACTTCAAGAGTTGTATATAAGAACTATATAGAACTATGTCAGTTGCAGTTACAGGGGTGCGGTAAGCATGAGGTGAAGCTTGAAAAGTGAGTATATTGTAATATCTGAAGAAGTTGTCTAAGGAGCCAAGTGGGCGACTGTTCGGGGAGCTTACGAAGGCGGCGGGCGTTGAAATCCGTCCAACTCGCTAAGCGAGGTTTTGAATAGCCCAGGAGCTGCAGGTTTATAAATGTCTCGCAATTTCTCCCCAAGTTTAATTGTTATGAGAAGTTCGGAAAAGATTAACGTGCTATTTTTCTATTATATAAAACTATTATAAAAGGTTTTGGGTGTCGCGTTGGGGATTAGTGCGACTTTCCGTACAGGGCGATTGTGGTGTTCCTCCGCGCACTCTGGCAGATGGACGATTTTCAACGCCCGTCGCCTTCGTATATCCCACTGGAACAGCCTAATCCCCATTGGGAACGGCTAGTACTAAAGGAGAGAGTCACGTGATATCCAACTGACAAACTAGCCACGCAAAAGTAGTAAAACTAACGTCAAACCCTTAGAGACGTAAAACTTCAGGAGAATGAACAGAATATCAACCGGCTCAGTCAAATGGGTACCTTGGTTGTTCTTTCCCAGGCGAAAGCCTGGGTTCTTGTTTTGCCATTTTTTTTGCAGATTTTGAAGTGACGGTTCTAGCCGAGAGGAGATTCTTGCTTCCGTCTGCGTGACTCTCTGGAACGCGTTCAACGCAAGTTTCGCTCTCTTTCGTCGTCTTCTGCTTCGTATACAATGATGTTACACTCTCGTGATCCGAATTGGATTGTTAGTATGGCGGGCCATTTAAGTGCACTCCCAACATGCTGAGCTATTGGTCACCCCTCAAAACGGCAGCTCGAGAATGCCTGCCAGAAGAATATAATTTGTTAAGGTTAATTCTTCATGTGCATCTTCAATCTCAGGATAGCAATAGATATGCATTTAATATTGCTTGTTGACTACAATACCCGACTAATCCTTGCCTTTGCCAGCTTGGGAAAATGTTGAAAACTTTAAATGGCCGATACTTGACCTGAGTTTATTATTAGTGGTTGAATGATGCCTGACCCAATACGGAAGAATGATTTACCACCAAATTTCCACGCTCGAACCCGTTTCAGGTATCTGTGAGGTCTTCAATCGAGGATCCTTCTTTTGAATGGTCATCAATCATCTCGCTTAAGAAAGAAAGGGGGGCTGAGAGACGGGTGGAGCCGAGGTTGCCGCATCACATGACGAAGCGGCCGCCTCGGCCCCGACATTATCTTAAGCTTGCCAAAACATCACTATGAGCATAACTCTCGTCGCCGCACCCTTGTTCATCAGCTACCAGCATGGCGAGCTTCAGAGTACCTGTTCTACGCCATGTGGTATCTGGTGCTGCCCCTTATCTACGAGCTACTCAGCGGAGATGGGCACAAGTCCATGATGTTCGATTCCTTGCCACCCAGCAATCCGATCGAGTCATCGAGAAATATAAAGAGAAGCTTGCTAGAAAGGCGAAAGAGTATGAAGACCTTCGAAATTGATCAATTGGAATGCTTGCTGACTGTTCGCTCATTCAGGGAAGGTCTGCGGGATATCAATGAGCTGAAGGAGGCCTACAAAGACAAAATTCAAAATCTCAAGAAAAACGCCTCGATTCCAGTTCCCATACCCAATTCGGCTCCTCAGTCGTCGAGTTCATCATCGCCCTTTCCCCCACCTCCTCCGCCCCCACAAATACACGCCGAGAAGCTACCTTCATCGACGAAGGGCATCAAGACCCTCTCCGCATATCTAGACTTAGAAAAGACACGGGCCCTGCCCCAAAAGGAATTGGAAGCCATATGGCGCCTGCGACATGTCAATGACGCCCAATCACTATGCGCCGTGATTCCCATTGATGTGTACAAGACACTCGAAGCTACTGCGAAGAAGCATCCCCATTTCATTCTCCCACTACCAAAAGAGGGACAAGGTGCTGAGATCCATTTTCTGCAATGGACCTTTCCAGCGGAGAATACCGTCACAGTGCTGTTCACACATCTTGCAGAATTCAAGTTGAGGGGGGAGTTCAGCCAGCCGCATACGACGATTACACACCATTTAGAGCTTGCCGAAGATAAGGGCGTGGTATTGCTGCAAGGTCAGGTCGTGGAGGGAAGGGGCGTGAGTGTGGATGAGGCAAAGTGGCTGGTGATGTGTTTGCAGAAGTTTTACGGATTCGGTGGGGAGAAGAGCGAGAGAAAGCGACTGCTAGAGCTGTTTGGGAAGGGCGACGCGGCGTTCAAGATAGAAGATTTGGTAGAAGAGGCTGAGAAGATCGTCTAGATATGGGTATGGGTATGGTGTATATTACGATTGTACAAAATATAGAAGATACGGGGTTTTATTGGCGTTGGACTGCGCGTAGGAATACAAGCGATGTTCTCCAGCCCTCGAAGCCGATGGAGAACTCCGAGCAAATCCTAAGAGCTCGCAATATTGCAAATGAATATTGTTGAAAAGCGAGGAGACAGCAACTTATACGAAAGTTTTAGATTCCTATTACTTTGCTAAGATCCTCGTTCTCAACTTGACTCCTGGGAGTGCTGATTCGAGAATTCAAAGCACCCAGATCGAGAGTCCCAGCGGCTCCAGTGGGTGTATGTATCATCAGCATTCTTGCTATTGCCTTCGCTGCCCTCGGAATTTCGCTCATTGTACCAGATGGTCTGGAAAAAAAAATTCAGATCATACTTATTTCAACTGCTTCTAACCTCTAAGATCTGCACTACTCCAACTCGCATTTTGCATAACCGTACCAACAATATCTGGCAATCTCACTGTACCCCTGAAACCACGGATTTTCCAAGCCAACCTTAATCATCTTTCCTGAAACTCTTGCTCTCCTAATCCCTCCACTGCTTTTGAAAGCTACCTTCCTCGCTCTCCCGGGCTCTTTAGCAGCATAATACGCGACAAGGAAACCGTCAGCTAACTCTTTATATGTTGACTTGAAGATGGTCCACAAGAATTCAAAACGCTCAGGGCCTTTTCAACTTGTTATCGCAAGCCAGAAAGGAGGAGCCGGCCACCAGTGGCTGTCAGAATTGGTGACGCAATACTGGTTTTCAATGTACTATAACCTATAGAACATTTGTAAAGCAAGGAGCCACTACTTTTCAGATTGTTCCCCTGGTCAGGGAACATTTAAGAAAGGAAGATGGCAATTAGGCTCTAAATGTCCCTCAAGCCATAGTACATTGAAAGCCAGTATTGCGTCACAAATTCTGACAACCACCGGTGGGCTAGACCTAATTGTCGATTCGGTTCTGAACTTGTTCAATTGGATGCCAATGATTGCGAATACTTGGCCGGGTTAAGAGGGAAAAGGGGGGCGCGATCGTGTATTACCCCCAAGAATCAGCTGAAATTGTTCTCATTCATGGGAGCAAGACTCACGGTGTTTACTTCGTCTGTTTCAAAGACAGGGGGAAAGGAGGACTTGCTGGAGAGCTTGTGAGTTAGTATACTGTACATTCGCAGATGTACTTAAATCTACCAAGAAGCACACAATCCGCACAACTCCGCATCCAGATTTCATTCTAACAAAATCATGGTCACTCTCCATGAATAGGAATTCAGAACTCACTTTGGGACTTGGAAAGGATGCCGAACCGGGGTTGAATTAGCCTGAAGGATCGTCCCCCTTTTCTTGTTACATCCGAAGTCCGCCCGCGTAGCGAGAAGGCCCCCAACCCCTTTAATCAATACCGACTCCAACTCGCGCTATAATAGCCCCTAATACCTATACCTACAACGATATTTATATCCGAGTTGGCCGGTACCGCCATGGAGGATTAATCGAGAGCTGGAGGTTCGTAGGGCGTACCGCGTACAAGGTTGAATTGTTTATCAATTGGATATCACGTGCCTCTCTCCTTTAGTACTAGCCGTTCCCGATGGGGATTAGGCTATTCCAGTGGGATATAAGCTCCCCGAGCAGTCGCCCACTTGGCTCCTTAGATAACTTCTTCAGATATTATAATATACTCACTTTTCAAGCTTCACCTCATGTGTATTATATCCCTGTAATTGTAACTATTAGTTATAAGTCCGGCCTTACTCTAAATCCCATATTTACAAGTTTTTATTATAACGAGTTTATAATTATAGTGACTTCTTACTATTATTCGGTATCAAATCGACTTATTTCGAACCGAAAATGCAATTAGACTATTATTCGTTTTCGAATAGACTTATTTCGAATTGAAAACAATTCCTATACTTTATCTCTATATAAATAGATCCCTTGAATAACCAGACTGTCGAATAAGCTTTGTGTATTATTAATATTTATTAAAATCATAATTATATCTTCGAAAGTAATTACTATTATTCCCGTTATACTAGAGGAGGAGAAGGATTAATTATTATAAATTGAAATAATCCGAATAATAGCGAGAAACCTTTAAGACTTTATTAACCCGTCCGTTCCTCTAGTTAACCTGAAAATACTTAAGGAATTCATTGAACCGATACCTATAATTATTAAGGTAATTACTATATCCAGTTCTATATAGACTAATATCCTGAATAATACCCTGTTTCCAGATAAGTCGGAGATTATTACTTTTACTTCTCTTAGTTTATTAGAATAAAATCACTTATAAATACTCTAGAGTATTTATTTTTATAAGTTTAAGATCTATAATTCGAAGGTCAAGACTATAAACGAGTTCTAAATTAAGATTTAATAGATAATTAATTATAGGAATCTTTAATATATTTAAGAGTATAATACTATTTAAGAAATATTCGAGAAACTCAAATAATACTTTATCCTTTTAGATAAGGTATATTAAAACGAGATTACTAGAGTCTAGTAGTATATAATTCAATAACTAAAACGTGAAATAGTAATTATAATATAATTATTAGAACTCGAATCGGTTTATAATAAAGTAATTAAATATAAATTACTTGAAGTTCAGGGATTCTATATCTATTATACTCTTATTATAATAATAATTAATATTAATTCCAGTTTCTTATATAACTAGAATTATTAACTATTTTGTTTTATAAAGAAGAATTTACAAAAACTCAAGTTCCGAGATATAGTTCAGGAATTAAAAGAATTAATATACTTTCGAGTATCTAAATAGTCCTTATTAGTCCATTATAGAATATTCATAATCTTCTTTTAAGAAATGGATTCGAATAGTAATCCTATAATAAAATCACTTTACTTTTATAATAGAACTTATCTCTTTATTAATTACAATTATCTAATTCCGGAATATTAATTAATCGAATAATATTCCAATTCCAATATTCAAAAGAAGATTAATAAAATACTAGTTAATATAAAATAAATAGATAAATAATTATATATAATTTAATATTTTTAAAAAAAGATATAAAATTCGATAATATTAAATCTTACTATTATAGAATTATCTAGAATCTCGAAGTTAATTGAAACTAAAAAATAAAAAGAAGAGAATCCGATAATTAATATAATAATTTATAATATTTTAATTTAATTAATTAGGATAAAAGTCTTTAATATCTTTAATAATCCTAAGATTTTAATAAGACTCGATTATTCCCTTGAAAATAGTATTATTTTAAATTCAAATTCTATTTATAATATCGAGAATACTAGATTATACTTTAATTCCAATTCATTTTAGTCTTTTTGAAAAGATAAGGAAAATACTATTTTTATTAATAATATTATAATATTTATTAAATTATATAGAATAATAAATATTACTATTTAGATTAAAGGATTCTCGAATAGTTAAATTATTATATTTCGAAATATAATATATATTTTATTATTTTATATATTTATAATATCTTTTAAATTCCTAAATTAATAAAGGATTTTCTGGAATAATTATTCGAATATTCTAGTATAAGAGAATAGTTAAAAGAATTATTATTATTAAATAGATATACTTATATAATTTAAATAATAGATTCTCGAATATATTAAAAATTCAATTTTAGAATAGTTAAAATCGGAGGATTTCTTTATAATACTATTAGTCAATTTTAAAGTCTATTCCTCACGTGTTCTCAAACTAATCAAGGAGAGTATATTAGACTAGTAATACGAAATTATAAATTATTTATATTCTAAAATTCTGAAAAAGTTTAAAACTATTTATTAAAATATTAAAATTATAATATTTTTATTATTAGATCTAAAATATAAAGAGTATTATTTTAATAATATTAAAAGTATATTCTATTATTATTCTATATTCTATTATCCTATATTATTCTGGAAATTATATTAGAATTTAATTAATATAAATAATAAATTAAATAATAAAAACTATATATTTTATTTTATTTATTTTATAAATTATATATATTTTATATATTATTTATTAAATATAAGAAAATAATATTTTCTTTTTTATTTTAAATATATATTAAAATATATTAAAAGATATTATAAGTTTAAAATATAAATATTTTATAGAAATAATAAAATAATTATTTAATATTTTAATAAATTTAAGATTAAATATAATTTAATTATAGAAAATTTATTATTATATATATAAACTCAAAATAGAAATATTAAAAGATTTGAAAAAGTAATTATAAATTATAATTATAATATAAAAATATTAGTGAATTTCTTTAAAGTTTTATAATTTGAAATATATTTTATAATTATTTATTTATTTAATAAATCTCTTATATATTCCTTTAATTAATTTATATTTATTAGTTTTATTAAATAATATTTTAATAATCCAATTTCCAGGCCTAGTTTAAATTATCTTATTTTATATAATTATTAAATTTATTCTTTTATTAAAAACACTCTAAAATATAAATAATACTTGAATTATTATATATATATCGGATATTATATTAAATATAATAAAAGTAATATTTATAGGATTTGGATATTTAAATTAAAAATAATTATATTAATTCGTGATATTATCTTTAATATTATAAAATAATATAATCCTTAAAATAATTAGTTCGAAATACTAATTAATATAATCTAAATTCTTGAAATCCTTATTTCCAATATTAAAAAGATTATTAATAATTAGAAAATACTATTACTTTTATACTTATTCGAGATAATTCTTAAATTCTATAATAATATAATTATAATAGATAATATCTCTAGTTTAAAGATATTAATAATATTACTTTTTATATTTAGAAAGACTTCTGATTTTGAATAATCTTTAATTATTATATTATTAAATCAATTTATAAAGAATTCACTTAAAGTCTCTTTATTATAAATAGTAATAATCAATTAATCAGATTTGTTAATTATTAAAATAAATTTAATATTAAGTCCAAAATCGATTATATTAAATAATTTCTTAAATTTATATAATTCTCTTTGAGATTAACTTTTAATAATCTCAAAGTTATTATTCACTAAACCGCTTTATAAATTTGTATTATCTAAATAGGAAATATATAAAAGAACTAGTAAAAGTATTATACTTTTAAATATTATTAAAGGAAAATATAATTATAAAATAGTTTTTATAATTAAATTATTATTTTGGGATTTTATAAAAGAATTAATCTCGAAGTATTATATATTATTTTTAATAAAAATAATATATAAGAAATTAAAATTACAAATTCGTAATCTATTTATTCTATTTAAGAAATATTATAAATTAAATAATTATTTATATAGAATTTAATTTAAATAAGAATAAAAAGTCAAGTATAAGATTCTTTAAAATAAAATAGTATAATCGAGCCTTTAGTCGATTCAAGAGTCTTTAAATTAAGATTTACTTTTTTATAAAAATTTAAATTTAATAAAAATTAAAAAATTAAAGTATATTTTTAAAAATAAAAGTAAATATTAAAAGTTCGTTTAATTCAAGTTAAAAACACGTTAATTTAATATATTTATATACGCAAAGTCACGTGAGCTTTAATAATAAGTTTTAATAATTTTAATTTTTAATTTCTTTTTTTAAAAAAAAAATTAATATTTTTAAAATAAATAATTATTATTTATATTAAATATTAAAATTAAAATTAAAATACATGATTAGCTTTGTGATTTAATAGTTAAAAGCTTATATTAATACTCACGTGATTGCTTATTAGTTTATTAATTAAAAGGAAATTTTAATTTTAATTTTTTAAATTTTAATATTTATATAAAGAATTTATTTAATTATATT
>KZ613488.1:605743-629544 GCA_002865625.1 Hyaloscypha hepaticicola
TTTATTATTATTTTATTATAATTATAATTATAATTATATTCCTTATTTAAAAAAGAATTAATATAAAATTAAATTCTTATTTTCTTTCTTGAAAATATTTAATATTTTAAAATAATTAATATAAGAGTATTATAAGAATTAAAGATTATTTCTTTTATAGAATTTATTTATTTATTTATATTCTTAATTTAAAATATTAATATTATAAATATTAGACTTTAAAGATTAATTCTCTTAATTTAAAATTAATATAATTATAATTAAATTAATTATATAATAAGTATCTCGATTATTATAATATTAATTTTTTTTATTTATTTTTTAAAAGATTAAATTATTATAAATAATAATCCGAATTATATATAAATTTTTTTTTTAATAATTTATTAACTAGACCTAAATTATTAATTAAATAAAATTTATATAAAATATTTAATTAATATAATATTTTAAATATTAAATAAATAATAAAAATTATAAAGACTTTTAAATTTAAAATTATTATACTTATATAATTCTATTTTATATCTATTTTATATTCATTTTCTATATTCATTTTTTAAAAAATTAAATTATTATAAATAATAATTTAAATTATATATAAATTTTTTTTTAATAATTTATTAATTAGACTTAAATTATTAATTAAACGAAATTCCTATAAAATATTTAATTAAAATAGTATTTTAAGTATTAAATAAATAGTAAAAATTATAAAGATTCTTAAATTTAAAATCACTATATTTATATAATTCTTGTATATTCATTTTATATTTATTTTTTATATCCATTTTTAAAAAAATTAAATTATTATAAATAATAGTCTAAATCACGTATAATTTTTTCCTCTAATAATCTATTAACTAGACTTAAATTACTAGTCAAACGAAATCTATATAAAGCACTTAATTAATATAATATTTTAAATATTAAATAAATAGTACAAAATATAAAGACTCTTAAATTTAAGACTATTACACTTATATAATTCCCGTATACTCATTTCGTATTCATTTTCCACACTCATTTTTAAAAAAATTAAATTATTACGAATAATAGTCTAAATCACATATAATTTTTTCCCCTAGTAGTCTATTAACTAGACTTAAATTACTAGTCAAACGAAATCCATATAAAGCACTTAATTAATATAGTATTTTAAGTATTAAATAAATGATATAAATCGTGAAAACCCTTAAATTTAAGGCCGTCGCACTTATACAACTCCCGTGTACTCATTTCGCATTCATTTCACACTCATTTTCGGTATCCATTTTTAAAAAAAAATAAATCATCACGAATAACAGTCCGAATCACGTGTAAATTTTTTTCCTAACAACCCATTAACTAGACCCAAATTACTAGTCAAATGAAATCCATATAAAGCACTTAATTAATACGGCATTTTAAGTGTTAAATAAGTGATACAAATCGTAAAGACCCTTAAATTTAAGGCCGCCGCACCTACACAACTCCTGTACACCCATTTCGCACCCATTTTTCGCACTCATTTTTTTAAAAATTAAATCATTACGAATAACGGTCTGAATCACGTGCAATTTTTTTCCCTAATAGCCCATCAATTAGTTCCAAATTACTAGTTAAAAGGAATCCTTATAGTGTCGTTCATTAAAGCGGTATTCTAAATCTTAAATAAGTAATGAAAATCATGATTTTGGTGTTCCTACTATACACAATGACGTTATTATAACTGCACTTCAAAATCTTAATATCGGGTTTAAATTTTAAAAAAATTAGAACTTTCTTAATAATAAGACTAAGCACGTGATTTTATTTTTCCTAAATAGGCCTATTTCAGGTCTATAATTTAAATTAGACTAATATCACGTGACTTATTAAGCGCTAGCGCATTAAATAAGAACGTGATTTTAAGTTCGGGAGATTATCCCCTTGGATTTAAGGGCTCTTATTGGCTTAAGGGCCTACACTAGGCCCAAACAGGAGATTCACGTCACTAATCTTGCAGAAACCTTATCTTTTTTTGCCAAGACTTTAGCGTCCCTTATTAGTAAAAACCCCTGTTCTAGAGGGGGTGTACTCAGTGAAAATCTAATCTTTAAATCTATTATTTAAAAGCACTTTTTATAATATTTTTCACTATTAGATAAATTTTTATTATTATATTCATTTTTATTATTATTCCTTTAAATATAGACTCGATTTACTATATTCCTGAACTCTTATAAATATTACTTTAAATAATTCCGGTTTTTTGAAAATCCGTGAATTCCTATAATTCTAAAGGAATTAGAATACCCGAATAGTTATACTTATAGATTCCTATTTATAACTTTTCCAGTTCGGTATTTTGTTTTAATATTTAGATATTTTCGAAAAGTGATAGATTTATATATTATTCAAAATATAAAACTAAACGAGATTATTTAATTGGAAATAATATTTTAGATTCCAGGTCTTGCCTTTTAGAACAAAATCTAGAGGAGTCTATTAATTGGATATCACATGTCTCTCTCCTTTAGTATTAGCCGTTCCCGATAGGGATTAGATTATTCCAGTGGGATATAAGCTTCCCGAATAGTCGCCCACTTGATTCCTTAGATAACTTCTTCAGATATTATAATATACTCACTTTTCAAGCTTCACCTCATGTGTATTGCACCCCTGTAACTGCAACTGTCATTGTCGTCCTCCCTATTCCTACTGCCACAAACAACTCTCTAACATTAGCCTCTCTGCCTCCTCTCTAGCACTAGCCTGGGTAAGGGCGTATTGTACACAACATCACTTCTCATCGCAACTCCTCAAAACCTACTTCTCATGTAGCAAACAGCAACCACCAAAGACCCCCGACTTTCCCAATCGAATTCGCTGACTGCGACTTGCTTCAAAACAACACAGCACTCGCAGCATAAAGCAATCGCAGAAACCTGACACTTACTAAGCCCTGTTCCAAGAAATCTGCTTCGTATCCTCGATTCTCAAATCCACAAAAGTCAAAAATACCTCAATCTCAATCATCTCCAAGAGCCACTCGGTCTCAACTTCGCAAACCCAAAACTCAAGCAGCACACGCACTGGATCCTCTTCATTTCCCAGTCGTTCAATCACGAAATCACATCACGCATGCTAGTCAGCCAAATCTATGAAACCTTGCAAACTTCATTCTCCTCTATCTCCTACAAGGTTCTTCTCCCTTCCCCTCCTCCCACCATTTCCCCTCCGTTAACCACCTCACCCGTCCACCCCTAACCCACTTATTGGATCAATCACTCCATAGCAACCAACCATCCAAACGCCAGAACACCGCCATCTATCCATCTGCACGCTTAGTAGACTCAACGTAAAAGTCAAAGGGAAACGTAATGTCGAGAACCCCACCCCCCTGCATCCCATGATTCGCCATGCATGTTTGGCAGTCCCACTCATCTCGAAGAAGAAAAAAAAAAGGAAAAGAGGAGGATGATCGCCTAAACATGTAAAGCCGCCCATCCGTCGTTCGTTTATTTGTGCGTTCAGTCGTGGTGGAGTGGTAAGAAACCGGGGTATCTCTGTTAGAGAGAGAGGAAGAAAGAAGGAAGTCTATGTCGTAGTGCCCGTTCATCATATATCTTAATTCGCCATTCCGTTCCATTCGTCCCGAAATCCAATCGCCATTTCCAAGCCCCACTGAAACCCTCCATTCCCACCAGGAAAAGTCAGCGCCTAATGCCAGAGTAAAAGATCATTTGCGAATTTTTTTTTAACTCGGTAGGGTTTTGGGTGAGGGAAGGGTTCAAGGACTCCTCGGCACCGTCATCTCCACGTCGTCTGGGTACGCCATATCAGCCGGCATGGCTCCTTGTCGTTGGGCAATGACTTCTCGGGCGTAGAACTCTACCAGCATGGTGCCGTAGGCTTCGAGTTCTTCGACGGGGACGGAGAGACGGAAGTCGTTTAGGAGGAGAAATTGGAGTTCGAGATGGTTGAGTTCTGCGAGGGGGAGGCCGCCAACCTGTGAGATTGTTAGGGCATGAAATAAGGTGGACGAGAAGGGGGGATGAGAACGAACCTTTGCATAGCGGGAATTGGTGTAGAATACATCGGAGAAGAACTTGCTTGCGCATGTGACTCCTGCTATGACCAATCGGTGAATATTGAAGCTGTCGACCACAAAAAAGTGTGAAAGGGGGAATGTGGGGCTGTTTTCAGCTGCTGAGGTGTGGGTATATTGGGCCTTCTCCAGCTCTACTTGCATCTCCGGTACACTTCTTGAAGATGGCGGGCTGTCTGCCAGATCTGAACCTTCAGCTGAATATCCTGATGACGGTCGAGAATTTTCCTGGTCTGTGGGCTCCCTGTTCAACGCTTGCATGGGAGCTGCATTTACCCGCTCCGTCATCCGGTCGAAGTATACAAGCAGACTCAAAAACACCTCATAAGTTGTTGGACAATACTTGTGTATGCGGCTCAAGTAACTCAAAATCGTAATGCTCGGTACATTCTTCCCGTGAAATGCAAGCACACTGGAGGAAAGCGGAGTCATGTTAACGTTGTCCCCCGTCGGTAGAGGTCTGTGCAGACTGTCATGTTGCCGGTCATTTGTGGTAGTGATTTTTGTAAGAAGCCCCGCTACCATCTCAATGATGTCTGTGATAGGCATCCCACTAATCTCGTACTTCAACGTTGGATCATTTGCGGTCCGCCGTCGCCCGGATTGCCCTCTGTACGACAGAAATTCCTCCGTTGCGAAACTTTGGATATGTACCAGGTCTCGGACTTTGATTGTGTTTCCTCCATACTTCTTCACGTCATCTAGCGATCGAGCTGATCTTGAAAAAGGGAGGTAGGAGGCCGAGGGCGAGGCGGGAGTTCTCGTTCTCTGATCTTGTACATTGTGTAGTGGAGGTGATCGCTCGAAGGGCGCAGAAGAATGTGGTAAGTTCTCCTGGCTTGTGAACCGTTGTCGAGTAGAGTATGAATTTCTATTCGGACTAGAGCTCGACGGTGGTGAGGGTGGTTCTGTCTTCTCTGATCCTGTCCTTCCTGTTTCATCTTCTGCCACTTGTCGAGGTATCGCCCGCGCAGTTATGCTTGGAGGAGGTGTGCCAGCCGCGACCACTTGAGGCTCCGGTCGAGGACTCGGTGGCGGTTCAGCGCGTGATCGAGATCGTTGACGGTATTGTGATCCAGCTGGAGAGAGCTGTTCTCGAGACCCCCCTATCATCGTACGATGGTTAGGGTGGAAGCGCGAGGATTCTGATACAAAATCACTGATCACCGCAGCCATATCAGCCTGCTATTCGAATGGACGTCAAGAGACACTGGCACAACAGGATTAGCGTTGATCTGGTGGGTTCTCATCTGGCGCGCGATGAGTGCAAGAGAACATGTAGGCAGCAGGAAATCGTGTGCAGGTCGGGAAGGGGGATGGAGGTCGAGTGCAATTTGTTGTTTGCCAGAAGTGAATTCGAGGTCCCATCAGTCACAATGATCTGTCGAGGCTCTACCGACAGGCGAACTTTACAACCAACGGCGGGCCGGGGTTCACTTGAGGAGCGTGGGACGATCACAGGCTCTTGGCTCCTCGAGTCCAAATCCTTCTGCAAAGAACTCAGGGTGCTTGAATCATGGACGGCGTGTGGTTCACTAATAATAGTCGTGGGGGCAACCTCCACCAGGCTTATCTCCTCCACGAAGACGGGAAACAGCTTACCTGCAGCATTTGAATGACGAAATAAAAGATCCAGGCTCTATGCAAATTTTTCAGAGCGCGAGACTGTGGTATCTGCAGTGGTCGTCGATATCGCGGGATTTCGTTGAGGTGATGTTTCTTGGAGTTGCACTTCGCTCATGAGTGACACCCGAGCCAAGGCTCGAAGGGTCCACCTAAGGAAATAGTCTACCTCAGTGGGCGGCGCAGGATGACGGAAGAACCAGGCAGGAGGCGAAGTCGCGGGCGATCTTGTACCCCTGCGACGAACGAATAGAGTGCTTTGCAATGCAATACAACAGATCGGGGGCCTCGAGATTATCCTTCAAACGATGCAAGAATCACATAAAACCCACCACGCCTTTTGTCTGCGGACACATGGGGAAGGCGGGCAATACGATAAAAAGTTCTGAGAAAGCCAGGACACTCCTGGCAGAATCGAATGCATTTGGAATTTGGATTTGGTGCATTTTGGCAGTCGAGCTGGCATGGGGCCTGCGCGGCCTTCGAGTCGAGCCGTTAAGGTTGGATCTCTCCGGCCAACAGATTCCCAAGAGGCTGACACGAGGCGCAAAGTCAGCATTGGGAGGAACCAGCATGCCCAGGGGTTCCTCGATTGCTGGTCAGTGGTCTGTCCCGACTCCCGGCATCTAAAGTGTCTTGTGCTACGTACAACCGGCAGGCGATCCGTGCCGACCTTGAATCCACCATCAACCCGTGGCCCTGATTTGATAGCTTAATATGTACTACAAAGGTACGACGTATCAAGTATGTCGGTGGTGCGATGGTGGAATGATTGCTTTTGCTTGCGGAACATAAATCAATATCCCCGTAGAAAACTTTTCATGGTTTCATCCATCCGAGGCCGTCCCTTTTCATCCTCACCGCTGCCGCGAGGAAAAGATAGGGGCATTCCCCTCTTGACCGCTACTGCAATCATACGCTGAATAGCCACTGGCAGCCAGAACACCATTCCATTAATGCTCCTTTCTATAGTACAAGTACATTTTTGCCTATTGGTGACGCACGCCGTAATTCGTATCTGGCAGATACAGATGTCTGTTCGCGCCTTTCTGGGTTAAAACCACCATTCTGATGACACCGCCAGAACTTCCATCCCATTTGATCGCCTCCTGCAGAGCCCCCTTGACAAATTTTACAGCCTCTGCTTCGTCCATACCCTCTTTCCAGTTGGCGTCGCAGTATCCGTAGATATAAGTTGATCCCGATCCACCGATGGCATACGATTGCTTGTGTAATGATCCTCCAGCAGGTATCGAGTAGACCTGGCCTCCGTGTCGCTCATCCCAGCCTGCAATGATCAAACCAGCACTATCTTGTCAGCATCCGTAAATTCTATCCCAGCAATCATCCTTACCTCAATCTATCCTTATTTTCATAGCACAGCTCCTGGAACATGGCGGCCGCAGTTTGGGTTGTTGGTCGTCTGCCATTCTGGATGTCGTACATTCCCAACTGATAGTGGACTATATCTGCGACTGCTTGGGTGTCTGCAGCCGATCCCGACCTACAGCACCAGATGGTGTCGTGGACTTGGGTGAGCTTGTCGGTAACTCGGTTGGCAATGTATGCTCCAGTCGTTGTTCTGCTGTCTGCGCCTGTAATCCATCGCCATCAGTCTGCCGTTTAGTACTCGAACAGGTCCGTGGATCGAACACACCTAGAATAACACCATCCTTGAAGTTGATTGCCATGCTGCATTCGTGTCAGTCTGGAGGGTAGGGGTTTGTTGACTTTGGATTGAGCTTACATTGAAGTTCCTAGACTACAGCAGAAGTCAGCAAAGCTTAAATCTGTTCCCTGCATGTACTTACTTGACTTCGCCCTTCTTCAAGCGATCCATATCGACGTGAATGCCATCTGGGGGAGCTTTGGTTAGCTGTCGTGTGCCAAACAGAGCTCCAAGAAGACCGAATTACCTTCATTCAGCATGCCTGAAGTCCCGAACTCCATCGTGAAAAGTTCTGTATTTTGATGAAAACGAGTGGGATTGGTTGGATGGAGTTGCGAAGAGGTTTGTTGAGAATAGTCTTGTCGTTGTTGGAGCTTGATGAAGTTCAAGTCAGGCAGCATGGGCCGCGTCGGAATGCTAGTGCGAGGCTGTGGCACGTGATACCGGTAAATTTTGGCGGTACCCTGACTTTCTTGCTTCAGCCTTGACTTGAAGGAACAACTACAGTTCATGCAGTAGCCTATAACATTGGACTCTATTCTGTTCATTGATGGGCGTACGTTTCAAGAATTAGAGTTATGCAAATATGTTGAGTTCTCACAGGCCAATGACTGGCCCTTAGAGTGGAACGACTTGGTATAAACGCGCTCAAAAGCAGACCTAGCACCTCCCGTGAGATGGTTAATGCTGCCTGCCTGTCCCATAAACGCCCTGCTTCACGATAACACCAAATTTTCCCCAGGTATCATACAAGAAACCATAAGTATCAACCTCCCCTCGTCAACCTAGAGCTTGTCAGCATCACTCCCCTCAATGACACACTTCACAGATCTCACCCTTCCTTCTCCAACTCCAATTTCGTAAACCCATCCTTACTCTTCCCCGGCTCGTCCTCCGCACAACCACAATCATAGAAATCCCCAATTTTCGAGCAGTCAAACAAGTCCTTCTTCAACTTCTTATTAACCTCATTATGAACATGACACGCCCACGCGGCAGCCGTAGACCTCGACGCAACCTGCGGAGGGAACTTCTTCAATATCTTCTGGAAATGTCGAGCGCAGTCACCACAGGGATAGAGACGCGCAAAAAGGTGGATGTAAGACTTTAGTGCGTCGCTATCTTCTTCTGTCGGCCGATCAGGGAACTTCGCCATCATCGTATGGAGCACCTTCCAGGCTGCATTCCCAAGCTCTGCCCTTTAAACAGGTTAGCAGAAGTTCACCGTATTTTCCTAGAGGGCGTACTTCAACGTGGCATTCTCGAGCTTGGGTGCCGTCGCTTCGCCATGTAATATCCCATCATCAATCTTCAAGCCGCCGCTGGGCCCATTGTATAGATTGTCTGGATGTCTTGTGCCCTCTGCTTGGTTCCGGAATATGGAGACGAAAAAGATCGCCAGAAGAGCGAAGACGCTGACAATTGTGATCAGAGTGATGTGCTGTCGCCGAGGCATGTCGAAAGGATTGTGTATGATGCGCCGTCAGCGTCGGACTTTACTTCATTTGCGCAAGTAGTAAGCTGAACCTCGGCGACGTGCGAAGTGTTGATCAAGAAGGTTAGAGAAGAACAAAGGAGTGACAAAGAAGTTACTGTAAAGATCCCCACAAGCAGCAAAGTATCGTTAAATCCACGCCTCGTATTTTACCTGAAATTGTAGATGCGCAAGAGTGGCAGGGTATCAACGGCGCTGTGGGCCGATTTGTCGTCCCAAATGCGCCGAACCCTTGCTGTCTCTACCGCCAGTTCCTGCAGCAGCGATGCCCCGCTCGCCGATGGCCACTCCGAAGCCGCACAAAAATAAATATTGTCTTGCTTACTCCATCTCATACTTAACAAACTTCTTCACCTCCTCTTTGTCTTCTCCTTTCTCCTTCCACATTTTTACCCCCTCTCCTCAAAATCTCCCAAAATGGTCTTCCCGCCGCCCCCCGTTAACACGATTGACTGGAACAACATTGGCTTCAAGGTCCGCGAAGGTATTTCCACCCCGCACTCCGCCATTTACTACCATGACTCACTAACCTTCCCCGCAGTCAATGGCCATATCGAATCCCACTACAGTGTCAAGACTGGCGTCTGGTCGAAGCCCGAATATATAACAGATCCCTTCCTGCGCCTCCATGGCATGGCACCGGCGCTCAACTATGGCCAGCAAGCATACGAGGGCATGAAGGCTTTCCGCTCTCCGAATAACGAAATCACCATCTTCCGCCCTACCCGCAATGCCGCACGCCTGGCACACTCCGCAAGCTTCGTCTCTATCCCTCCCGTACCAGAATCTGTCTTCCAAGAATGCGTCCACACAGCTGTCTCGCTGAACGCTGAATATGTGCCCCCTCATGAGACTGGCGCTGCGATGTACATTCGACCTTTGATCTTTGGCTCAAGTGCCCAATTGGGATTGAACCCTCCAGAAGAATACACTTTCTGCGTCTACGTGCTCCCAGTCGGTGTCTACCACGGTGTACACCCTGTCAAGGCTCTCATTCTCGAGGACTTCGACCGTGCTGCACCAGATGGAACAGGTAGTGCGAAGGTTGGAGGAAATTATGCGCCAGTGTTGCGGTGGAGCGACAAGGCACGGAACGAGGGTTATGGAATCACTCTGCACTTAGACAGCAAGACAAGGTCTGAAATCGACGAGTTCTCCACAAGTGGTTTCATTGGTGTGAAGAAGGACGGCGAGGATATCACATTAGTGGTACCGGATAGCAAGAATGTGATTGCAAGTGTCACTTCTGATTCTGTCCTGGATATTGCCAAAAGCTTCGGATGGAAGACCGAACGCCGCTCTGTAAGTCTTATTTGGTAATTTTCTCGGATAGAGCTGACTTGCTAGATCAAATATGAAGAGCTTCCAAACTTCAGCGAAGTTCTCGCTGCCGGAACAGCGGCTGCTCTCGTCCCGATCAAATCCATCACCCGAAACTCCCGTAACGAGACATTCTCCTACATCCCAGCCGACTCTGAAGAGCCAGGCGAAATCTGTGTCAAGCTCCTAACAACATTAAAAGGTATTCAGGCAGGGAAAATTAAGGATACATTTGGCTGGAACAGCAAGGTGGAAGAAGTCGATATCAAGAAATATGCTGCTAGTGAGGTGACAAACGGCGTCAACGGTGGGAGTGTTGATGCATTACCCTAAAAAGTACAGGATGGCAAAAGCAATGTTCGATGACCAAAATTCGCTTCCACTAATGCTATACATCGGCCGTCATTTCGCATCTCATATCTCACGCTCAGCTTGTCCCAGTCGCCCAGGACAAGTTGTCATCAAATCTACCTACAATTGTACCAATGCCGCTAGAAATCAGAAGAGCAAAAAATTCAAAGTCCAAAAGAGGAGATCATTGTGTGGAGATCAGTAAGCAGTGTAACGTCGTCGAAAATTATCTGGCCTGTATTGTTCTGCATCGACAAGGTCAATTTCATTCAAATCAGGCTTGAGACGAAAACCTACCATACGAAGAATCCATCCGTATATCCCCCGAGTATCTCCGGTCAGCGTGGGGCCGAGTCTCAAAGTATGATTCTCCACCATATTGGGTACCAACATAAGAGGGAGGAATATGGTTTGGATTCACGTGACGTGGATATTGGACTATAGGGGGTCGGTGGCGTTCGACATATCTCTCAGGTTCTCGGCCCCTGTCAAGATGTTAGCATGGAATGATTCTGGCTTCCAGTTTGCTTGCTCAACGTACCCTGGGGAATATGATTCCTCCGACCATTCCTCAAAACCCGGCCTCAGCCGCTCAAACGAAATAACATGACTCGGCCCCTGCGGCAAATCCCTCCTATCCAGAGTGGCATTTCTCAATCTCTCCGCAAGAGCATCCCGTTGGCCTGCTTCATACGCAGCACGAATATGATACTCATTCGCCTGCGCCTGCGGTTGGGGATAACCTCTAACCGGATATTGCGGAGGTATAATCGCAGGTGGTTCCCACTTTTCCTCGGCTTTTCCATACGACAAGGGGTTGACCTCCGAACGCCTGCTCTTAAACCTATGAGAAAGCTCCCTCGGTTTCGAACGTCTTAGACCCCGGGTATGACTCTTGAGGCTGATCGTCGAGTCCGAGCCGCAGGAACAGCTATCCTCCTCTTCTTCATCATCATAGTCTTTCTTCCGATGCCTTGACTTCCAACTTCTCCTCTTAATCTTCTTCTCTTCGACCCTTTCAATTTCCTTCCCTTTCCCTTTTGATTCTCGGCTTGGTTCTTTTTCTCTTGTTGATTTCCGCCGCTCTCTTGAGGCTTTTTCAACAGCTTTCTCATTTTCCTCCTTCTCCTCCTTCTCCTTGCCACGACTCCGACTTCGACTCGTGTTGGCCACCTCCTTGCCTTTCCCCTTCCCTGAAAGCGCCGACCCGGCCTCACTTCCCTTCCTCTCTTTCGATACCCTCGATGTCCCTGATGCCCCCGAAACCCTCGAACTGACCTCACTTCCCATCCTCTTTTCCCCCTTATCCATGAACGGCACCGGTGCCTTCACAAGGAATACCCGAACATATCTCGTCCTCCCCTTACTCCCTCTAACCCTCACAGCCTCACAAACACTCCACTCTCGTCTCTCCTCCACTTCTAACCTATCCCCTGCTCCCTTACCACCATCCTCGTCCTCGGCAATAACCTCAACAAGAACATTTAACACCGATGCCTTCTGCTCCTCGCTCAATCTGGCGATCTTATCCGCTATACTGCTCTTATCTTTTTCTTGCAGATCTGACAATTCAGTAATCAGGGAAGACTGAGGGAACCGTGATTCTTTGACGGTGGGAATGGCCCAGCTCGGTTTGGGGTTGCCGGATGGAGTGATGGTGAAGGCGCGGTAGCGGGGAGGATCGGGGACGGGTGGTATGACGCCCATTTTGTAGGGACGATAGGGTGCTGTAGTCCCCAGCTGCTGTCCTCGTACTCTCTATTCCAATTTCGCAACGACAAAACAAAAGTAGAAAGAATGGCTCAGGACGCACGCTTCATGCTCCTCAGAAAATCCGCCAAAACGACAGCAAAAATCAAGAAGATGAATTTGAGATCAGACGAAACCCCATCACAAGACAGAAGAATACGAGCCCAGCCCTCACACCTTATCATACCTACCAATTCTGTAAGTTCAGCGGTCAAAGTATTTTTTTTCTCGAAAGCGGATTCGTGCGCGGCTGATGCATGGCATGCGGATCATTGGAGGCGGGGCTGCCAGCGAAGCTCGCCGTGCAGACCGCTGCAGCTTTCGCCGGCGAACAGAAAATCGGTGCCAAATGCCGCTTGGGAATTTGCATGTTTTAATTGGGATTTGGGAGGATGGGTGAGATGTCTGGTGATCGCAGTGGTGCCAATTGAGTGACGTGTGGCAAGTCAAGTGCTGCAAGCTTGTGGCTATTGGGATTCTGGTGCTTGGAGATGTGGAATGAGGATGAGTGGATCGATCTGCATGTTTGGCGATGCGCTAGGTGGTGAGGTCGTGCATACGACGGAGAGTCACGTTTTCTGTGCATCGCTGAAGTTTTGCCTGTTGTTGGTGAAAGTTCTGGAGTCGAATTATCTGCCTGCTTTCTGCTTCGTCAGGCTTCGATGGTTCACTAGTGGTTGTCAGAATTCGTGGCGCAAAGCTGCGTTTCAATGTACGGTAACTTATGGAATATTCATAAAGTGACAAGCCACTACTTTTCAGATTGTTCCTCAGATCAGGGAACATTTAAAAAAGCCAAATGGCAGTTAAGCTCTAAATTTCCATCGAGTTATAGTATATTAAAAGCCAGTATTGCGTCACGAATTCTGACACCCACTGGTGATTGAGCTAAGACACTATATCAGTAGCAATTGATGTCATACTTCTCCAATACTCGACAACTTTCTTCATAGCCACATTTTCTCTCCTGTGGCGGTGGACTCAATTGCTCATTCTCAACTGAACATATGCAATGTTGAACTCCAAGAAAACAACGGTCTCCACATTGCTGGAGTTCGGGCTAGAGGCAAAAACACCGGGTTGGTAAATAGTTGGACTGAGTTGAGTCGATGTGCTCCTCAAACTTGTCCCCTTTTCTGGCATTCCAACTGCTATGTACCGTCAGCAACGTCTTCTTGCATTCAATCCTCTATCTCAGCCTCTGGCAACTCCCTCCTCCACAAAGATCCTCGCTACAGCGGCTTCATTCAGCACTTCCTTACAGTTAGGATTCTCAACTTTCAACCCTTCAGTCTCTTCCAACAATCTCACACTCCGGGCAGGTCAACATAAAGGTTGATGCAAAGGCGGCGATAACCCAGAATAGAAAGGTGGTACTCTTCCTCGTGTGATTTATGGTGTTGTGTTTCGATCCTTTTGAGTAGTGATGATGCGGTCGCTTCTCGAGGCTCGAGGGTAAAATTGTAATCACAATGTCCCGGGATACCACAGAGATGCCCTGGCTTTCTGGATGATTGGAAAAGGCCCAAATGTTGCCAGACGTTCGACGTGAATGGAGGCGTCTCGTGATATAAATGTTGGACCCTTGCAAATCGGCCCGTCCCGATATTCTTCACGCCAGGACCAGCAAAATTCATGAGAACCAGTGTGAACGATCATGCACTTTTCTCCTCTCTTCCTCAACCTCCCGCTGACGGTTCAGCTCTTCTACTCTCCCCAGAAGCCTCATTTCCTCTTTCTCAGCCTCGTCCATCCCTTGCCGATGCTTGGCAGCCGCTTCTCGTAACCTTCGGGCTTTTTCCAACATCCTCTCAATCTCCTCTAACCGTTTCAATCCCTCCAATTCCTTTCTCTCATCACTCTCCCCCATCCTGTGCATTACCCACATCAAAACATACCCAGACGAAAACGACAACCACATCAAAGAGACCTTCCCCGGCAAGGTCTCGAACAGCCGATTGACGGCGAAAGCGTAGAGCGTTTTGTAGAGTCTGTATGATTGCGGTGCGACTCTCATCTTCTTTCTTGCATTGAGTTTGATGGGATGGGTGCTGTGATGAAGTTTTTGATGTTCCAGGATGGGGAGTCATGGGTGAAATTTCTCGGGATGACACGGAGATGCCTGCCAAGCGTCACGCAACCTGAGGCCAGGACCCACAGAAACTGAAAAGGGGGGACCTCGCTTCGCAAAAGGACCACCAGTGGTTGTCAGAATTCATGACGCAATACTGGTTTTCAATGTACTATAGCTCGAGGGGCATTAAGAGCCTAACTACCATTTTGCTTTCTTAAATGTTCCCTGATCTGAGGAACAATCTGAAAAGTAGTGGTTTATCGCTTTATAAATGTTCCATAAGTTATAGTACATTGAAACGCAGCTTTGCGCCACGAATTTTGACAACCCCTAGTAGACCAATTGTCAATTGTGATAGTTAGCCCGTTCGAGGATGGTGCGCTCCTGCAATTTGAAACAGTGGAGAGCTACTGGGTGCGGTGCTGGCAGTCTGTAAAAGTGCATCCTCCAAGCAAATCAGTGTTCGGCATTGGGTCGAGATTTATAGGTCGAACCTAGGTTACCTACAGTAGTTTACCTACCTACGGGGGTCCGTTTAGGTTAGGTTACCTATCTACAAGGGCCATAGGTTAAGTGTAGGTTCAACCTATAATTTTCACGTGAGCTGTAGAAAAATTAGATATAATAGAATGGGTGTTAATATTAAGAATATTAAGTTACTTTATTACCTGCTAGGAGAGTTGCTTTCAGGGCCTCTCGGAAAGAATTAATTTTGAGGCTGTTAGGCTCACAAAATAATCGGGTCATATGACTGGAGGGCATGTGATGTGGAGTCTTCATGAAATAATGATATGTAAATATAAAGGGAGTTGTGAATGATTAAAATGGAGCTTAATATATTAGGAAGGCTTTAATATTTAGTTATATAAGCGTTTCCAGTAGAAAATCAGTCGCGAATCACGTGAATATTAAAAGTGTAGGTTCAACCTATAAAACTTATAAACCTGTAGGTTACCTACCTATGAGAACCCTCTTAGGTTAGGTTACCTACCTACAAGGGGCGTAGGTACTGTAGGTTCAACCTAATGCCGAACACTGAAGCAAATCAGATTCTTCCTGGATTTTGGGGCCATTAGAGCTAATTTTAGCATTTTCTATGATTGATTGAGAGCTAAATCTGCATCACGAGATAGAAGGAAAGGATTAGCAATGTGCTCATTGGTGCATCTTTTACCAAGTGATCAGCTCACGAAGATTTCCCTTCAAGTTCCTCTTCAAGTTCTTGTTCCTCCGCATCCCCTTCCTCCTCAGAGTCGCTACTCTCGACGTCGTTCTCAATCTGGTCCATACGGCGGACAAACTCATCTTGGAGACGTCGCAACCAACTCAGCAGAGCCTTGCCTTCCATTGGACCGCTCTCTGCTTGCTTCAAGATCTCCTTCAAGCCCAGCACAAGCTTTCTTCTCCTCGCAAGTGCGAAAGCCTTGGAAGATTTCTTCTTGGCTGCTGCTTGAGCATCCAGGGCTCTCGAAACCTTTCCCGCAGTCTCGAGAATTTGGGGTGGCAGATCGACAACCCCGGCGAGGGCAAGTCCGTAATGTTCCTCCTTCACAAAGCCCTCACCAATTCTGTACAGCATTTTCATCGTATTGTCTTCGCTCATATCAACCGCAAGGTGGAGATTGACAACGCCGGGCCGTTCCGACATAATCTGCGCTTTAAAGTATCAGCCAAGTGTCGCGCACCATAGATACAAGCCTACCCAGTTCTCTGAAATGTGTTGCGAAGAACACTAACGCCTTACTCTCGACCAGAGCTTCTGCAATGCTCAGTGCAATTGCAAGTCCATCTCGGCTACTTGTACCTCGGCCAAGTTCGTCGATAATTGCAAGACTGTTCTTATTAATGTTTCTATAAATCTTCAGTGTCCGATTCACAGCACGGCAGAATGAAGTCTACCTCAGGATGAATGCGGTTTCTCTCATCTCGGATGCAAAGGTAGAAACATTTGCTTCAATGCTATCATCCATGGAAACTCGTGCAAAAAGCTGATGGATGGTGGGAAATGAGGCATATGCAGCTGGTACAAAGCTGCCGACTTGAGCCATAACAGTCATGAGGGCAACAGAGCGGATGTAGGTGCTTTTGCCACTCATGTTACACCCAGTGATGATCTGAAAACGAGATTGCTGTGATGCGTAAATGTCATTGGGAACGAACTTCTGATGGTGAATCTATCATCTCTATGATCAGCTCGACGTGATATCTGCATCGAAAGCATCTGACAAACCTTTTCTCGAACTGGGTGACGGCCAGATTTGATTCCAATGCAGTCTGTGAGCTCTGGTCTACAATAATCGCTGATTGTGGCAGAATGACCGAAGGCTGCAATGATGTCTAGCAACGCAATACTCTCGCAGACTTGGTAGAGGCTCGGAATCTCTCCACGAAGTTTCTCGATGAGTTCCTGAATTGTCCTGTCGCTCATCGAGACAACTTCAAGATGAGAGTCCTCAATTCTTTGGTTCAATTTCATAAGATCGAGTGTCTGGCACTCAATAAAACCCTTCTTCTGGTAACGATTGATCAGAATATCTGGGATTTCTCTACCGTCGAAGTCACTTTCGTACAATCTCAGAAAGTAATAGCGTGCATTCTCATATTTTGTCTCGGCCTGCATCTCGAACCGCTCTAGATTCTAGATTAGTATCTGAGGCGATACTGTGAAAATATAACATTCAACTCACGATTTATGTCGGTGACGTGTTGGTGAACATCCTCAGTAGCTTCCTTGAAGGTTTGTCGAGCTACATCGAGAAGGCCGCTGACACCAGACTGCAGACTCGTCAGAAGATGTGCGCACGAATAGAGGAGTTGACAACCTTCACAGCATAAGTTCTTTGGTTCCGCAGATCTAGAGGCGTCTTCTGGTATGTGACATCATCATTGATTACTTTCTTGATGAACTCCATTGTAGGATGGATGATTTCGGGTCGGCAGTTCTCCCGAATCTTAACAAGCATTTCTGAGCGAGCACCTGCAAGTGCTTCAAATATAGGGCCAACAGACTGGACAAAATTCTTCAACATGAGGATATTATTGATCGACTGTTCGGAGTATCGTATATCAGGTTGAGTGGGAAGGATAATTAGCTTTTCTGAATCAGCAGTTTGCAACAAAGATTCAAGAAGAACCTTACACTTGTGAGCAACTTTTCCACATCGTGAGTAGACTTAAGAGCTGAAGAAAGTCAGCAACACTTTCCTCGCAAGCTCTGGGGTACTGACCAAGCCGAGTCTGGAAGAACATATCCTCTTTAACAGTGAACTCGTGGACAGCCTCATACCGTTGATTGAGAACATCTTTCTGGGTAGATGGTTGAAGAATGTTGCTGCGAAGGAGCCGACTTCCCATTGGTGTCAGCGTCTCATTCATCACGCCAAACAAGCAATCCTTAGACTTCGAGTTCTGTATATTCTGGATCAGTTCCAAAGACTGGATTGTGGAAAGGTCTATCATCATCGTGCCCTCGGATGGCTGGTACTTGATACGGAGAGAGTGAAATGCGAAGGTCAAGGACATAGCGAGGTCGATATATTTGAGAACCTGAAAATAGCAATATCAGATAACTTTTAAAGTAATAAGAAAACGTCCAGACTGAACATACTGCAGCAAAGCAGCATGTGGCGAAATAGTTTCCCCCAATTGCAACCTTGATTGCCTGGACATCCTCGGAAAATGCAAACTGATCAATATACTCAAGTCCAGCTGGTTCAGACCAATACTTGCGATCAATAGTGATGATTCGGGCACCTGGAATATTCTCTTCAATCACTTGGTACATCTTTGATTTTGGATTTGGCGGTCCCGCAGTGGAAATGATCAGGATCTCGGTGGGATCAAATATCTGTAGCTTGTTAAGAGTTCTCACATAGAACTGACTGTCACAAATTTGACTGAGCACTGCCTCTCCAGTAGATATATTCACAAAAGCAAGCCCTACGGTTGGAGATATGCCTCGTCCTTCATTGATAGCACATATGATCTGTTGAGACTCACCACCTCCGATAATGGAGCCGGCTCTTGATCGACGACCAGTACTTGGACGTGCAGTGCTCGGGCGAGTGATGCTTGGTCCCGATGTACTCGGTCGACGGCCATAAGTTGGAAGAGAAGCCGAGTTTGTGCTCCCATTCTGATAAGAAGTCCTGGACGTGGATGCATAGCTGTACGAAGTGGAGGGTCTCGGTGTCGCCATTGTCTACTGAAGATGTAAAAGAGTTAGTTCTGGAAGGTTAACAGGTATATCAAGTCTCGTGAGAACTTCGGGCGAGGTTCAGCACTGAAGAGACGAAGATGAAGGTTACAGCCTTGCGGAATTCTAGAGGTTTGGGGAATGAAGGGGCTGCCCCACTTCGTGCACGGACCCGCGCAAGGCTGAGAAGAAACTTCCAAAATTATTTTCCAACATCTTATTGTCCCAAGAATCTTCCGAACATTGAGTTCTAGACACCGAAATCTCTTCAAATAATACAAAGAGTCACGAATAATCCTCTGTTGCCACTAGCAGATCAGCAGAAGCCATGGCTACAGTCCTTCCTCCCCCTAGTAAACGGCAGCGGACTGAGGCAGCAGAAAGATCTCGCGCGCAGCAGGACATTGAAGAAGTTCCTAGTGATGCAGGAAGTCTGCGATTACAGTTTTATGATGAGACGACTGGCCTGCCAATTGGTCAGGGCCCTGTGTTAGTCCCAGTTGCAGATGCAACACCGAAGAACCTCGAACTGCTTTTGAACACTCTGCAAGGACATGTAAGTTCTCATTCTCTCGAAAGAGTAGCAGAAGTGTATCGGCATCTAATTATTTATTAAAAGGACTCGTCAGAATATATTCCATATCGATTCACACTACCAATCCCAAGTAAAGCGAGCACCGACCCTATCACAACTGCTTTCCCAACAAATATATGGAAGACGTTGATAAATCCGGGTCTAATCAGCACGGAAGAAGTTCAAAATATCTCTGCTGCACCTCAAGCAGTTTTCAAAGTACAGGCGGTCTCAAGATGTGCCTCAACAATTCCTGGACATGGAGAAGCGATACTTGCGACCCAATTTTCCCCAAGATCCTCGTCCAGAATGGTAAGCGGAAGTGGGGATAACACAGCCAGGATATGGGATTGTGATACTGGCACGCCAGTACATACTCTGAAAGGGCATACGAGTTGGGTTCTGGCAGTAGGATGGTCGCCAGACGATTCCAGAATCGCGACGGGAAGTATGGATAATACCGTTAGAAGTAAGGAACATATTTCTTTCCCACATACTCCCAGCCCCCCGTATCCACTGCTCTGAAGCAGAAAATATTCTTCTGGCTTTCTACTGGCTCCCTCATCCTCAAAGAAACATCTTTCTAATTTGTTAAAGTGTGGGATCCAAAGACAGGAAAACAGTTGGGGAACCCGATGAAAGGTCATACGAAATGGGTTATGAGTCTTGCTTGGGAGCCCTATCATATTCAAATACCTGGAAAGCCCAGACTAGCGTCTGCTTCGAAGGACGCCACCGTTAGGATATGGTCAACGAACCAACAAACAATTGAGATTGTGTTGAGTGGACACAAAGGCTCCGTGTCATGTGTGAAGTGGGGTGGGATAGGTCTGATTTACACTTCCTCACATGATAAGACTGTCAAAGTGTGGAATGCGAAGGATGGAACGCTTGCACATTCTCTCAATGCACACGCTCATTGGGTCAACCACCTAGCACTATCAACAGATTTTGTCATTCGAACCGCATACCATGATCATACCGGCAAAATCCCAGAGTCGGAAGAGCAAAAAGTTGAGAAAGCGAAAGAGAGATTCTTGAAAGCGGCAAAGATACAAGGCGAAGTCGTTGAAAGATTGGTCTCCGCCAGCGACGACTTTACGATGTATCTGTGGGAGCCCTCGAAGGGGACAAAGCCCGTGGCCCGAATGCTCGGACATCAAAAGCAAGTCAATCATGTTACGTTCTCACCTGATGGACTGATAATAGCTTCATCTGGCTTCGATAATCACACCAAGAGTAAGTACCATATCTTTTTCCATATCCTGGGCTCCAATCCTGAGACCTTTTCCCGGCTCTCTCCTGTCTCCCTTCTCCCCAAGAGAAGCATGCTAACTATGTTCTAGTCTGGAACGCTAGGGATGGGAAGTTCATCAACACCTTAAGAGGTCATGTTGCCCCAGTATATCAGTGTGCTTTTAGCCCAGATTCGAGGTTGCTGGTGACTGGCAGCAAAGATACGACGTTGAAGGTTTGGGATATGCGGACACACAAACTATCGGTTGGTAAGTCTCCATTACTGCTCTTTCTAGAGATTGGTTCGCTGATCTTCTTTCGCAGATCTCCCCGGGCATAAGGACGAAGTGTATGCTGTAGATTGGAGCCCGGACGGGCAAAAGGTTGGCAGTGGAGGAAAAGATAAAGCTGTCCGTATCTGGAGACATTAATGCAAGATGACACGAGTTTCTTCGGCTCAAAATGTTTTCTCTGACATTTTTTCAATTATGCGCTACCATGCTATGTTATGCTTTGCTGTTCTGTCCTTCCATGACCATGGCAGTCATCCTCGTTTCTGTTATCAATGTCTAAGACTCTATCCGCAAACATGCCTTCCACATAACATCCGAGAGAAGTTTGAAGATTGATTGATATAGATTGCACTGCTGAACATCAGTACTTTCCATATCTAGCGTAAGAGGGCAAGACCTACAATCAGCTCCAACCAGCTGCCTTTTCCTCACCAGGAAGCGAGACGAAGAAGTCAGAGGCGTTGGCTTTGTACTCGTCGTCTTTGCTGAGAAGCGCCGTCGTATACTGTGCGAGGTCGATGAGGAATTCTTTAGGGGAAAATGACACATTCATTGAGAATTGCGGGTGAGAGTTTGATAACAGTGAGCAACTTCTGACACCATCAAGCTACGAAGCGGGCTATGGATCGCAGTTCTCCTAGAGATGTAATGGAGAGTCGTCACGGCCACGGCATTAGTCTTTTCCCTGATCGCGATTATCTTTGATACAACAAGATTCTGGAGAGCAGGCACTGCCATTTTGTCTGCGAGCACCCATAGCTCAGCCAACGCCATGTCTTCAGTGAAGCAATCGTCAGAGTCGCCATCTAACTCTACGGGGGAGCCCCGCAGCTGAAACAGATCAAGCTCTTGTCGATAGAGCCACTGGACGAAGATTCGAAAAGCACCAGGCGAAGTATCCTCGATACGGTATGTTTGTGTTTGCCCCTCAATGAAGTCGCCATTGAACGCAGCGTCCAGAACCGGCGAATGATAGCAGGCATGCTCCTTATGGACAATTAACTTCTTCGGGGAGTCGCCTGGACCAATGAGAAACGTGACGATCGCCTCGGGTGATCTATTTGAGCGGGATGCTAGCACGTCACCTTTTCCAAACATCAAAGGGGGCATACGCGAAGCTTGGCTCCAGCTTTCGACGTTTCTTAGACTGCTCAGACTCGGTCGCCATTGCCGTGTTGTACTGGGATCGTGAGGGTTGAGTGAAATGGAGTGTTTCGATTGTCCGTCGTGATTGTGGAAAATCCAGGAGAATTGAGGTGGGTTAATTTCAGACTTGAGAACATTCGGCTTCACTTTTGAGTCGTTGTAGCAATCTCCCTACGAAAACTTCCGGATGCCCAGTAAATTTCCCATAGGCTTCCTTGTTCAGCATAGCTATCGGAAAATAAAGAAAGAGGTCTCACGATGCCTATGGGGTAAACTTCATTCCATTTAATTCATCTCTAGTAAGCTCACACACCGAACCTCCCGTTCAACAACTTCCTCCCTCCATATCCCCACCCAACCGCGAACCCCACCGAATAATGTGTCTCGATCTTCAAGCTTCAAAATAATTCAAATTCGCCGTCAAGATCAGATAAAAGTCCTTTTGAGCGAACTTCTTGATGCCCAAGAGATAACTCTCAGAGGCTTCATTGTACACCATAGCAACCGGACATTCGAGAACGGCGTATACTAGTCTCACGAGCTTCATTATTCACCAGGGAACTTGGACATTCGAGAACGACTACTATTGGTCTCACGAGGTTAATTGTTTAACAGGGCACTTGGACATTCAAGGAATCAAGAACGACTTGTATTGGTCTCACGAGGTTCATTGTTCACTAGGGCACTTGGACATTCAAGAACGATGAAATGTATTAATCTCACGAGGTTTCATTGTTCGCCAGGGCACTTGGACATTCAAGAACGATTTGTATTGGTCTCTCGAGGCTCACCGGCTACCTTCACTTCCATTATACCTCCTACATTACAACTCCAATCTCCCGTTAGCCCACCTGCTCCTTCTCTAGCTGACCACATCGTCGGGACCTCAAATACAGAACGGGATCGACGTTGCTGACCACATGGTGGGGACCCCGAATCTACGGGACGGGCTCGCTTCTGTTGCAGTTTTTAAGGTGGGCCTGCGCCACCGCCCAGCGTCTTCGCGAGAGACCGTTTCGTCCCTCCGAATTCCTTCTCAACTATACATCACAATTCCATTCTAAATGGAATCGACGTTGCTGACCATATAGTAGGGACCCCGAATCCAGGGTTGCAGTTTTTAAGGTGGCCTGCGCCACCGTCCAGCTTCTCCTCGAGAGACCGCTTCTCGTCTCCAAGGTAGACCTCTAATTCCGTTAACAAATATTCGACCAATTGAAGAAGAATCGATTGAGTATCATTTGAAAAGAGAAATATAATTGACTTACAGGACTTGGAGAAGATTTGGTGGCTATGAATGCCATATTTGCTTCTGAAGATGTCTATATATATATGTTAGTGATTGTTTGCCGAAGATGCTGATAGCAAGTATGAGAATAGGGAAGACACAATAGTCCCCGCAGGGACGTCTAAAATAAATAAGTAAGTCGAGGCTGGAGCTAGGGAGAAGTCAAAGTATACCTGCGATTCGACTCCGAATGGAACTGATGTCGCTGACCACAGTGTTGGCGAGAGGTCGCCACGGCTCTCCCCCTGTAAGCTCAACTGCGGCGTCAGTATACTTTCGAAATCTGGTATTGAATGTACGAGCCAACTCGGAACATTGTGATGGGAGCAAGCAGGAACGTCGTGCTTACAGAGGTCGCTCCAGTAAGCGTTCCACTTGTGCTTGACAGTCTGTTATCTGGCAGACTGTGCTGCTGATTGTCTCAGCAAATGCTGGAACATTGAGCTGATTGTATTAGCAGACGCTGGAACATTGACTGAGGGGGAGGACAGTACCGTGTCACCGTGACTTTTCTGTCTCGAAAGGCGGCGGCTCAGAGGTGAGCGTCTGGCTTTCTCGAGAAGAGATGAATGAATTGCTTCTGGAAGGAGATGCCAGAAGGCGATGACAACGAGAGGAGGACAGGAGGAGAGGAGAAGATGAGAAGAGGAGAGGAGAGGATGAGAGGATGAGAGGATGAGAGGATGAGAGGATGAGAGGATGAGAGGATGAGAGGA
>KZ613488.1:629644-764158 GCA_002865625.1 Hyaloscypha hepaticicola
GAGAGGATGAGAGGATGAGAGGATGAGAGGATGAGAGGATGAGAGGATGAGAGGATGAGAGGAGGAGATGTTTTCGGAGGAAAGAGAAGGACGGAGGATTAAATGCCTGAGGCTGGCTGCTTTGGTGAGGTAAGCGCGTTCAGTTGCTGCATTTTCCAAGTGAATACGGAAATAACGACCCGCGATTCGCTTCCACAATGCCGACTGCATGAGATGACAGACCATGCAGTAGTCGGAACTTTGGCTTTCATCCCGTTGAGTACTTTTTAAAAGAGAAATTTTGCAGTAATGAAGAGGGCTCTTTCAAGCTCGAATTTTTCGCTCAACAAGCAGCCATAATTTGAAAAAAGCTATGAAATCGAGTTCTATCCTAGGTATAACCAACTACCACGCTCCCACGCTCACACGAACCAAGACACATCAAATACAAATTAAGTAGACAAGGCCTTGATCCTCCATTCATCTCTTGGTTTAACATCCAACTCACACTTGTTAGGTCTTACAATCACGAAAGGGCCGTAGTCCATCCATGGGACCTCAATCTCCAACCCCGTCTCGGGATCAATCTTCTTTTGGATGGTACAGCTCCACAGAATCGAAGCGACGATCGTGATAAGAACAGGTTCGCTGTATTCTTGGCCAACGCAAGTCCGTCGTCCCCAACCGAAGCCAGAATGGCCCTTGACTAATGGATATTGAGTCAGTGGTTCCTTGTAGGTTGGATACCCTGGCTCTAGCCAGCGTCCAGGATTGTAATTGTCTGCATCGGGATAGAGGGCTTCATCTCGCATCATGGCCCTGAAAAATGTTAGAATGAACCATGAAACACTGTCAAGCCACTTACCACTCAAGAGCAAAGCACAAACTCCCCTTTTCAATAAAATACCCATTGTAGACATCATCTTGCTCCGTTTTATGGGGAACACCTAGTGATGTTAGAAAAAAGTTTCTGCTTGGAAGATGCGCTTACCAAATGGTACAGGAGTCCTCCACCTGAACAGCTCACGAATCAAGGCTCTCACGACAGGGAGCTGCGGAATATCATCAGGGTTCGGCATGCGATTACCACAAACAGCATCAACCTCATCTTGTCCTCGTTTCTGCCATTCAGGAAAGTGGCACATGGCTAAGAACAACCCCTGAATAGGAGCAGATTCAAGCACACCGCCAATAAGAGATAGCGTCCCGACAGTGTACGCAGCCTCTTCATCATTCAAAGTTGGATCCCTCAAGGATGATTTCGTCCACGATGTTAAATCTTGCTTCTCGGCCATCAAAGATTTGCACTGGGCTCGCTGACCAAGCCAAAATGCTCGCTCTTGGGTAGCTCTTCTCTTCTCGTTAGCTCTCCATGGCTGAAGGAATCCAGGGATCCAGCTGGGAATATGTTCCAAAAACGGAAGTTTGTTCTCGATTGATTCTGGAGAGATGCCTTCAAGCAGTTCAACGGAACGTTTGACGGTTTCTTTTGCCGTTTCAATCTTGCCATCACCCCATGCGATTGTGGAAGATATGCGCGCACAGCACAGCTCGAGTAGTTCCTTGAATTCCGATGGGTTTCTCAGCAAGTCCCCTATTAGAACTGCTGTCCATTCTGCTATGACTTTGCCTGTGTGCGCTCTTGGTATGCTCGCGACCAACTTTTTTGCAAAGAGTTTCGAGCGTTTGTGATCCGCTACAGCGAGTTAGCAATCTTCTCCGCTTGGGATTCCGTGCTCCTTACGGCCGTGTGCCATCAAAGGCAGATAATGCACATCAGTAGCGCAATCTCCCCAGATAGCTGGAAATTTTGCCCGCGATGAATAATTTGCTTGCCGTTTCACCAGCAGGTCCTCTGCAATTTTGGGATCCGATATCAAGACAATGGTGTCGCCTAGAAGCTGAACTTGACATAACGGACCATACGTCTTCGCCCATTCGTGGAACTGGAGCCACGAATGTTTCGCTGGGAGTTCTGGTACGGATCCAAGAATTGGAACGCCTAGATAGCTGTTAACTCTGTTCAGTGAGCTGGTAATTGGAAGCAACCTTTGGGCCCGGGAAGTCTCTTCGTTCCCGGAGGAAGTTTTGGTTTCTTCGGAAGCAGCAGATAGACCATTAGCGCTACGAAGAAGAGGCCAAGGACCCATGGGCTGAGTAGCATTGAGGCCATTCTCTCTAACTTCCAATGTAACCTTGGAAAGACGCAAAGTCGCTACTGTCAGAAAGTGGAGAAAGAAAGGAAGGCCTGGCGATGATTCTTTACTTGGCCATAAAGGCTAGATAAACGAGGTATCGGTCTTGGACTAGACTGCTGATTATTTCTGCGTATATATACGAGTACCTTGCCAGGGAGCTCCGCTCGGAGTTCCAGCCGCGCGGAATCCCCAAGTCGTGAACCTTGAATAACTTGGCAATTGCCGTAGTGCGCATCTCCATATAACCCCCGCTTCAGTATCAGCATTCGCACTGAATTTAGATTTTGACTTACCCCTTGTCCTTCTGCAGAAGATCAGCGAATAGGAGGACCCACGAAAATAATTGAGGAGCTGATGCAGCGGTGGTTGCCACTGAAAAGCACCACCCCCACTCACTCTCTGTGTCGGCACGCAATCATCAGAGGAAGTCGCACTTTGTACAGTAGTACCGGACTTTGAACATCACACGACGTGGCTTTCCCCTGAGATTAGATTATCGTGTTGCCGCGAGATGAAAGTCCGAAAGTCCAGCCTCAGATCAGATAAAGATTGATAAAGATTGATCGCCAAAAAGCGCCCCTTTTGGAGCTCGCTTGCCGTTTAATGTCAGGGGTGTGCAGCAACACCGTCCGCATGTTGGCGGCGTCAAACTTTGCCAACCAATCACGGAACATCGGTCATGCAGCATGTCGTCTCCAACTCCTATGGTTCGGACTTCCCCAACTGTGGTGAATCTGGTGATAATTCATGATGCTTGCGTGGTGGAATAACGACGACAGGGCGTTGCATATCAGGCGGTGAACGATCTCGGACAGAACCACTATCGGTGCTGATTGGTGAACGTCTCAAGCTTACTTCTGCAGGTCCGCGCCGAGTGCGGCTTTCATCGATTTCGTCCGAGATACTCGTCAGTATGTGCTTTTGGTTTGTATCTGCCGGATGACTAGAAGTGATGATCTTCAACATCGTGTCGGTAGCTTTCCCCTCTCAGTAAGTGTGAGTTCGAGTCAATCGCAAATTGAAGACCAGAATCGTAAAAAGCTTCAAAGACTGAGCCAGATTTTGCTGTTCTGAGCAGTTGGGTGGCATTGTAGCTGTCTCGGTTGCTAGTGACCTTCTCATCATGCTCCATCAAACAGAGACAGTGAACATCCTCAACATATCTCTACTTTATTGTCGCTCTACTACTCTGAACGCAGGAAAGATCGGCTCTAGGTCAAGGCTGAACCGTTTATCCGCAAGGGTGAGTCGGTATGAGAAGACTTTTTGGTGCATGACTGGTAGACCTTCGTTCATTGTTAAGGAATGTTAGCTGCTGTCGTCTAACAGGTGGCTTCTGGTTGCATTCTCGGACAGCAGACCTTCGCGCTTGTATATTTGTTGGTACAGCTACCTATGCTGAAGATTTACTGGTCACGTGACAGCGCGTACAAATTTACGCGGCTAGTCCCAATTAGGCTTAGCTAGATTCGGGGGAGGGGTTATTAACACTAACTTTGTAAGGTAAGGTAACACCCCCCTCCCAACCGGCCACCTCGCTTAGTTCATACTACTATATTTAGAACCACTATAACTTTTCTATTCTTTGACTATTATATAATCCATTTTAGAGATACTATCTTTATCTAATTCAGTATCTTCCTTATTAATTTGGTAATCCCCAGTCTCTAATTAAATCTTTCTAATTGCCTTAATCCCTGTAAACTTGGAATTTGGACTAGTCTATACTGTGGCGGGGCTAGCCCTACTGTATACGTTTTTGGGTTTTTCAGTTAGTTTTAGGAGGGTTACATTACGGCAGTGTGGAGACTATCACGTGGCCATTAAGGTTCAGGATATAAGGACAGGTTCCCAATATAACTTGTAGAAAAAAACTTCATGCCTCCTTACTTTTAATTACTGTTCAGTCTTCTCCAGTTTTGAGCTTCTTCATTGATTATTTATATATTTACATTGAGCTGTTATTTTATGGTTTTGAGGGTATATGATTCTAGACTTTACTGTGGGATCTCACTTACTATTATATCTTCCCCCTTATATGTTTTTTGGTAAGCAATACAGGGACATTGAGTGTAATCAAGTTGAAACTCTCATGATCCTTTAAAGCTTCTGCAAGGCAGGACTTCGATCTCTAGTACTTGGGAAGGGAGTTCATTATTCTGTCTTGTGCCTGGCGGGATATGCCATAGTTATAGTGGGAATATAATTTCGTTATTTTATATTGATTTCCGAAGAGACCCGATAGTGTAATACTGGATTAGCCGCAAAATGCGAGTCTAATCCTAAATGGAAGATAGAGCCAATAGAGGCTAACTCGGAAAGGAGGAGATACGAGATAAAGGAGGAGCCGGAAATTATAGAGGAATAATACAAAGTGGTCACGAGCTGGATATAAGTATCGACTCTCGGTAATAAAGTAATATTATTAATTTTGACCTTAATCTTTACTATTTTGAGAGCGAATATAAAGAGACTATTAATTCAGGCCTGGAGACTTGAATCAAGGAATGAAAATAGAGGACTAGAAAGGAAAAGTATCTCATTTCAAGTAAAGAGACAAAGAGTACTCGGGAATGAGATTCGAAAGGAAATAGGAGAGTATGAGAGGAACCGGAAATTAGTAAAAAAGGGAGAACTAGTTATAAAGGAATAATAAATAATAGTCAGAATAATAAGAATAGATTCACAAAAATCAGAAAACAAATAAGTAATAAGACTAGTTAGAATAGAATATACAGAATGAACTTTTAATAAAAAATATTAAATAAAATAATAATAATATCCAAGAGTCGAGTACAGAGATAATGGTAATGAAGGCTCTTATTTAGAATACCGGTTTAGTTATAATAGAGAAGGAATCGGGATATAACTGAAGTGGAGTATAAGTGATCGGGAGATAAAGAGAAAGAGTTCAGGATCTTTAGACCTTTTTTCCAAGAAATAAAGACCTCAGTCTATATCAGGTACTAATTTGTTAGTAGAGTCTTTAAAAGAATAGTCGAAGAGAGACCTGAATATTACAAGATCGATTATAATAAGTCTTAATATTACAATTCTATAATTAGAAGGCCAGTCTCCCGTTTTCGAGAGTATATCTGAAGATAAGATTATTATTGTGACTAGTACACCTCTATTACTTCCAGACTAGTCGGGAATACCCTGATTTTAAGGAGAAAATATCTTTATTTTTCTGGAAAGATATAGTAATCTTTATAATAATTATAAGGTTTTCAAGGAGATAAAGAGGAAAAGGATTATCTGTTATATCTATTCCTGGTATAAGAATACTATTATTATAATACCGGAATATATTAAGATAAACTATAATAAGAACAAGTTCTATAAAGTTCTAAAAGAGGAATATAAGGATAATAATTGGAAAATACTTTATTTCAGTCGGGAGTTCCTAGAATAGACTATTAAAAAGACAAAGACTAATAAGTTAATTTCTAAAATCTATATAGATCTGTTTAACCGAATCTCGAAGGTATTAATTAATCAAAGGGAATTTAATAAAATATAGTATACCAGGAAGTTTATAAAGGATTTGAATAGTATAATTAAGAATAAGATCTTCCGGAATACCGAGTTTAAACTTTTTAATATATAAACTTATAATTATAATAAGATATATAAGATAATAATTAAAATATATAAAATAAAAGAAAAGTATTAATAGTATAATAAGTATAATAATCTAGACTATTCCAAAATCAAATAAGTTCACCTTAATAAAGTAGTGAATAATTTACTCTCTAAAAGGAACCAGGAATATATCTTGTCCTTTCTTTTACCTATACTAATCTCCAAGACTTCGGGAGGTCTTATTAAAGAATATAAAGGCCAAGTCATATTAGTAATAACTCGAATTCTCAAGACTAAATAGTCAGGATTTAGTGAAATTAATAAACTAATAAAAGAGATAATAAAACTGAAAGTTTATACTATAATCCAGGATACTTTTAATAGTATTATAGACAATCTGGAGAAAATAATTACTAATAAGATAGAATCTCTAATATTATTCTAATAACTATCTAGTAATTAATATAATCAATTAAGTAAATATAATTAATTAAATGGATTTGATTAGTGAAGTGGATTCCTGTAATATAAAAGAGATTGTAATAATGGATTTCGGAATGGATATAATAGATATAATAGATATAGTAAATCTGGGAATAGTAATTATAGAAATAGAGATTACTAGAACTCGGGGTAAACTGAAAGAGAAATAGTATAGGGGAACTCTCTTGAATTTGTGAGTAATATGAATATTATAGGATTCCAATTAATTGATAAAAAGTGTTCCGGGTATTATAATCGGACTATTAATAGAATAGAGGATCTAGAATATAAGGACTATTATATCTATAACTATTTACTAATATAACATTTAGTGAAAAGGGAGTATATTTATAAGTTTCGAAACTAGTAGTATTAAGGGCTATTAAAGCCAGGAGTGAAAGTAGTGTTATTATTCTTTAATAGGGATTAGAGATGATTTGATTAAACTCGAACTATTATTCAAGATAAAGAGTTTGACTATAATATTAATACCAGACTAGTTAACCTTTAAAGAATAGAAGAAGAGGCTCGATTAACTATTTAAGAGTGAATAAAAGTAATAAATACTCAAGGGAATTAAGTGACACTACTCTCTATTATATAAAGAAATCAGGGCAAGAGTATAATATGAGATAATAATAGAACTATTATCAATGAAGATTTCGAAGTAAGTGAATACTAGTTCCAATTCAATTTACCAAATAGTAATAAACCAGAGGATTAGTATAAGGCCCTGTTAATATTAGTATCCGTGAATACTATTAGTAATACTACTATTATAAATAAGAAAGCCAAAGTAGTAAAAGGGGCCAAGTAGACTTTGAGAAGGCAGGTACACGTGAAAGAACGAGTCCCGCGAGTAAGATTACGAGATAAAATAAGAGATTTCCGTTAAGTTAAGGATATTATAAATAAAATAAAAGTGAATCCAGACCAAGATATAGAAATCCAGGTAATATTAGATAATAATCCAAAGGAAACTATTAAACGGGTAATAAAGAAGAAGTAGATAGTCCCTCTTCCCAAAATCGATTGGAGTAAAAAGATAATTATAAATATTCTCTATATACCTAATCCAGTCGTGACCTTTAACTATTAGTAAAGAAAAGATAATATTTTATATATCCAGATAATCGAGATAGTAAATATTATATATAGTAATATACTAGACTTAATAGAATATAAGAATAAGTTTAAATATACTCTTATAAGACTAAGTTTACTAAAACTAATTATAATATCTGTATTCACTCTAGTAAAAGGAAGTTCACTTATTCAGGAAGAGTTAATAGAATCGAGATTTATAATACTATCTCTATATCTTCTAATTACTTTTATAGGCCCAGTCAAGAAATAAATAAATACAGGATTGATTAATACTGGAATTAAAGTTAATATCTTTTCTAAATAGTTTATATAAGAGATTGAGTATATAATCCGTAATATAAAGTATTATACTATAATAATAATTAATAGAAAGAAGGCCGGATTTATTAGAGTAGTGAGAATCAGGATTGAGATTAGAGAAGGAATCAATTATATAAATATCTTCTTCTTGATCCGAGAGTCCGATAAGATTCTACTTGAATAATCTTTTATTAATTATATATAAATAATAATATTCTATTAATCAAATGATTTAATAAATAAGAGATTTATAAACCCTGAAACCGGAACTTTATATATGATTATAATAGTATTAAAGATGAAAGAAAAAGAAAAGAAATAAGTGAATTTTAGAGATTATAAGAAACCTACTATTATAGACAAAAGCAATAATCTAGTGAATAATAATATAAAGGAAAATTAGAGTCTGGTATATAGTCCGGGAAGTGTACTAGAGGGAGTAAGGCTGAGCCGGAGGTTCTAAAGGATTTCGTTTATTTGAATTCAATAGTATTTGAGATTCAAGAAATGAAATAGGATATTAAAAGATCTAAAAATATTTTTGGAAATTCGAAAATAAAGAAGGTATTAGTATAAACTATATTGAAAATACTCTTTGGTATAGAAGAATGGAAAGTTAAGGAGTTACTAGATAAGGAAATTTTCAAAGAAGAACTAGTATACCTTCTATTAATAATAAGAGATTATCTGGAAATCGAAGGGGATTTAGAGAATAAAGGAGAATAAAGAGAATTCGATATAAACTATTTTGAAAAGGAATAGAAAAAGTTAATATAATATAATAGAAATAAGATAAGAGTTTTCGGAATTTGATAATAAATGACTTTTTCGAAAAAGAAAGGAATAGTTAAGTTTTAGATAAAAAATAATAAAAAGTAGAAGAGATTAATATCTAAAGTATTTTAAAGAAAGTCCAAGAGAGTTTTATAATTCCTAAAAGTTATTATAGTTTATAAATCGAAAATAAAGAAGATTCGACCAGTGGATACTAATAATAGTATAGGAGATAATCTTGAAAGTCTCGCGGACTAGTATATTAGAGTAAAGTTTCGAGAATATAAATAGGAATATATTAGGAAATATAAGGACTATTTACTATTAAGAATTATCGTGATATCTAAAAGTTCTCGACTTATACTCGAATAACTCAAAGTTCTTAATATTAACATTTGGTTATAGGATAATAAGAAGATTATATTTAATAAATTTATAATCAATCACGAAAATACTCTTGTATTTAATTAAAAAGAAATTAATAAGATTTATAAAAATATAAGTCCTTTAATTATAATTAAAATAATTAAATATAAAGTATAATAGGAACTAAACTTCCTATATTCTAAAGTCTTAATCTCAATTATAATAAAGATACTTTAAGAGTATTTAAAATAAGGAGTATTTGAAAAATATAATAGCCCCTATAAGAACCCGTGATTTTTAGTTATTAAGAAGTTAATGGGAATATATAAACTTATTAATATTATAATAAAAATGAATTCTATTATTCTATAAAACACTAATCTATTCCTTTTAATAAACGAATTCTCAAAGGAGTTTACCAGTTATATAATTATTTCTTTAATTGACTTTTTCTCCAAATATAATTAGTTTATATTAAATAAATAAAATAGAAATATAATTACTTTCTATACTCCATTCAGTCTTCTAAGAATAATAATACTATTTCAAGGAATTACCAATTCAATTATTCAATTTATATAAGTTATTATAGTAATTCTGGAAAAATTATTTCCTAAAGTGATTATATTATTTATTAATAATATTAGTATTAAAAGATTATATATTGATTATAATAATAAATTTAAATTACTTGGAATTTATTATTATATATATAAGCACTTATAGAATCTAGATTAAATACTAGAGTATATTAAAAGGATTAATATATATATAAAACCGAAGTTACAATTCTATTATAATAGAATAATTATTATAGGTTTTATATATGGAATTGAAAGAAAAAGACTGAAAGAGACTAAAGTTTGAAAGATTAATAATTGGACTAAATGTAATAATCCGATAAAAGTAAAAGTATTTATAGGTATTTGTATCTATTATTATATATAGATATAAAATTATAATCAGATTATCAAGTCTATATATTACTTATTTAAGAAAGGAATTAATTGGGAATAGGGGCTTGAATAAGAGAAAGTTATAAAAGTCTTGAAGGAAAAGTTCATGAGTCTGTTATTACTTTACAAATTATACTATAATTCTAAAAACGATTAGAGTGATATTATATTTAGTATTAATACCAGTTTAATAGGATAGGGCAGAACTCTCGGACAAATTGATAATAAAAATAAAAAGAGAGTCTCCAGATTCGAATCAGGTCTATAGAATCATATAGAATAGTAATATAATATCACTAAACGAGAGTATAAAGAAGTCCTGAAATACTTATAAAAACTATACTTCTGATTATATAATATTTATTTTATCTTGGAAATGAATATAAATATATTTATTATATAATTGAATAGGATAATAATAGATTTTCCAAGAGTTTTAATAATATACTAGTTAGTATAGATTTAACTATTCGACTTTGAAGTATAATATATTAAGAGAAAGAAATACACTATTACTAATAGACTATTAAAAAGACTATAATATAAAGATAATTCTGAAAATGAATTGAATATTAATGACTTTATTATAATAGAACTGAATCTGATAGGAATTACTATTATTAATATTAAAAGTGAATATGAAAATAAAATTAATATTAGTAATATATTAATTGATTTTATTGAATAATACAAATATATAATATAATATTATAGGATGAAAAAGACAAAATCTTAAAAGATTAAACTATTAAATATAAATATTATTAAAATAATTGATTTAGAGAATAAATAAATAGGATTTGAAAAAGAGAATTTGAATATTTTAAGATTAATAAAAGATTATATAAATACTAATAGAAATTATAATACTGATAAAACTTCTCTTTTACTAAACTTTATTTTATTTAATCTATTTGATAATAATTACTCTAAAAGATATTAATTAATTATAAAGTATTTAATTATATTTATTAAATCTAAAGACTATTTAAAAGGAGAATACAGAAAGTTAAAAAAGGAAATATTAAATTATAATATATAGGACTATAAATTATAAAAGAATACTATAAATTATTATTTTCCGAGATTAATTATTAATAATAATAAAGAAAAGAAAATAATCAAAAAAGAGTTTTATAATAAAACGGGATATATTAAACGAGAAATTATATATATAAGAATAATTATATAATACTAATAATAAGGATTTTATAATAATATTCGAATATATTATACTTTTTATTATAAATATTAATTTAAAATAAAACTTAAATAAAAAATAGTCTTATATTTAATAAAAACCATATTTCTTTTCTATTATATTAATATTAATATAATGAAAATACCGGATTATAAAAGATATAATTATTTATTTATAATAAGAAATAACTTTTTAGAATAAATAAAAGTCAAGTCTATAAAGATATTAATAAATATAAAAATAATAAAGTTTATTTATAATAAAATTATTTATAAATATAATATCTTTGAGAAATTAAAAGTTAATAGAAATTCAGAATTTAAAAAAAGTATAATTATAGAATTTAAAAAGTTGAGAATTACTAAAATAGTAATCTCTGTATATAATACAAGAGTGAATAGTATAATCGAGTACAGATATTAATTAATAGTTCAAGTCCTAATAATATTATCAAAAAGAAATAAGAGATTCTGAATAGACTTATTGAACTGAATACTTTTTATAAATAGAATAATAGTGTATAAACTTATAAGATTTATACTATTTTATATAATATATAAAAGAGAAATTATATTACTAATTAAGATAAGGTACTTTATTTAAAAGACTCTTAAATAAAATAAAGTTAATAGTAGAAAGAAATTCCTTGAATTCAAGACTAGATAAATTGAAATAAGGGACGAGGATTTTATTAAATCCAAATTATAGAAAGACTAATAGTATATAGAAGAGAAAGAGTATTTTAATTCTATATATAATATTCATATAGTACTAATTGAAAAAGGAAATCTAGTACTTGTATATAATATTCAAAGAATAAATAGAGATAAATCCAGGGATATAAAACTCTTATATTATTAACTAGAACTATATTAAATAAAGAAAGTAAATAATATAAAGAATACTTATATATTTGAAGAATTGAATAGGATTTAATTAAAGAGAATATATACAGGAAATAGATTAAAGCGGTTTGTAAAAAGAAAAAATTATTAATATTCTCTAGAAAATAATATTCCTATTATATTAAAGTCAAGATTTAAAAGTATAGAATTCAAGACTAATATTAAATTCGAGAAAGAGATTATAAAAGAGTTCTATAAGGAATATAGAATTCCAGAAGAATCGGAATATCTAGAAATTATCTAAGAGATTATTAAATTAATTAGAATAGTTATAAGAATACTATCTTTACTCGAATTAGAGAGAGACAAGTATATTATATTCCCGAAAGAGTAATTTGAGGAAAAGAGTAATAGTAAAAAAGAGAATTAGTGTTCTTAAACGAGAAGAAGAGTATATTCCTGAAAAAAGTATATATAAGTCCTATTCCGGGTATTTAATAAAGTCTTTAATAAAGTATTTAATATAATAAACTAATCGAGGAAATGGAAATAAGAGATAAATATTAGAAGAGTATATTAATTGAAAACGGAATAATATATAATTATAATAGAATAATAATATAATAGTAAAGTATAAGAGTCTAGAAAGAAGTGAAAGTATTATAAAGTAATTATTCTATTATTATTAATAAAGTAATTATTATTATTTTTATAATTTTATTACTTTTTCTATTTATAAGTCTCAATTTATATTACTCCTGGAATTCTATTAATATTAGATTATATATTTCCTATTTCTTATAATATTAAAAAGACTTTCCAAAAATGGAGTATTATAAGAGTTTAATAAAATAAACGAGATTTTATTTAAATATTTAAAGAGGACTAATATATATAATCAGACTAATAATTATATATAATAGATAATAATTCTTAAAGAAGAATAAAATTAAAGAGAAACTATTATCTAGTCTAAACTCTGATTATAATAATATATAAAGGATTCCCGAGAAAGATAAAATATATACTAATTAATATAATTATAAAATTCAATTATTTATAGGTTTTATTATTACCTTTTTTCTTATTATTAATTTTCGGATCTCGTGTATAAATTTAAATAATTACTTGTGTATTCTAGTTACTATTAATAATATCTTATCTTTATAGAATCTTAATCCGATTAAATAAACGGGTTATAAGATTAAGACTTATCCTGATTTGTATTAAATACTAAATAGACTTTAGAAGTAATTCTAATATCTAGAATTAAAATATTAATAGATTATTTTCAAAAACGGAATAGACTTATATATAATCAAAGAGTTAAATCCAAAGAGTTTACTAGAAGAATAGTTAATAAATAGAAAAGGAAGTGAAAGAAAAAAAAAGTCCAGAATGGATATATAAATCAGATTTTATTTTCTTATTATTTCCTTATCCAAAAGTAGTCTTCTTGTCTTTTATTTATATTATAATCTATTTATTCCTTAGTATATTTTCTTATTTTAATTATTTAAGATTATATTATTTTATATTTATATATATTATTATTATTTCCTATTATACTTTTAATATTTCTTTTAATAAGAATATTTTATAATTTATAAAAAGTTAAGAGTATACTCCTTATCTATTCTTTACTTTTATTTTCTTAATATTCTTGAAATTTCTATTTAACTTTATATATTTATTAATTATAATATATTACTTTTATCCTTCTCTATTATCCCTTATTTAAATCGGAATTTAGTATATAATTCAAGTCTATTTGATTAATTACTTAATTAATTGAAATTAAATCTCTTTTACTATTATTATAAAATTATTATTTTCTTATCCTTTTAAGAAAAAAGTAATTATATAAATAGTTTAATAATTCCTTTATAATCCCGCGAGTATACTTTTATAATTTCCTATTTAATAATAATAATAATATTTTCTATAATACTTTATAAAATATTCCAAAAATCACTTTAATATATCTATTAAGAAGTCTTAACACTTTAAGGAACCTATAACACTTATATATTAATAATATAACTCCCTTATCCTTTATTAATATATTCTCGAAATTATTAGTATAAAGATTACTAATATTCAAGAAGTTTAAAAAAAAGTTCGGGATTTCCTTAAAGTAAATAAGTTTATATAAATTGCGAAATTTAATAAAGAGTTATTATAATATAAACAAGAAAGTAAAGAGATATTATTAGATTAAGAGAATATAATTAAGAAAGGCTTTTCGGAAAACTTTTAATTAATATATAATATCGAGAATAAAAAGTTTATAAAGGTTATAAAGAATATTAGAAAAGATAAGAAAAGAAGAGAAAAGGAAAAGAGACTTCTGGAAAATACCTTCAAGTACTAAAATATTTAAAATAAGAGAATTAAAGTATTTCTCGAGTTTATCCAAAAAGACCTTGAAAATATAAATATAAATGTTTATATATAATTAAAGAGACTTATCCAATAAATTAAGGATATTAAAAGAATTATCTGTTTATTTAATATATATACTCTTTAAAGAAATTAATAGATTAAGTATAATTATAATAAGTCAACTCTTATATTAATTAATATTATAAAAGCATTCAAGTATTATAAAAAGAAAAAAGAGATTGAGAAGTTAAAGAAAGAAGATCTTATAAAGGCCGGGTTTAGATTTGGATTTTCTAGTATACTAGTAAAGGAAAGATATAATAAGGAAGTGTTCCCTGATTTCTCGAATAAAGCTCTCTTATAGATTACAATTATATTAAAGGTATAAGAGAGATTTAATAAAATACTCTTTAAAGTATTAGATAATACGGACTTGAATAATCTAATAAGCCTCGCGAATAAAAGAGATAAGATATTAGAGCTTTATAGAACCAGGCAATTCAAAGAGATTATTACTGGAAATATTACTACAAGTGAGAATAGTCTTCCTATTATAGAAACTGAATAGGTAATAACTCTAGAGTAGTCTAAATAGACAGAGATGCCTTTATATAAAAGCAAGTATATATATAAGAATATTAAAGAAAAGAAGAGTGAAAAAGAGAAGATTATTAAAAACTCGACTCCCGTAATCAAGAAGGCAAAGACAATACCGAGAGCTATAATAAAAGCTATTCCCAGAATTATATTAGTAATAATCACGAAACTAATCAAGAAGGCTTATAAAATAAAAACAGTCTATAATGACCTTTATAATATAATAAAAATATAATATTTAGACCTTGATATATGAGAAGAGTTAAATTTCAAGGATAAGAAGAATATTATCAAGGAGATTATAGATTATACTATTTATAATCTCTTTAAAAGTAAATTGCCTTATAAGTGACATTTATAATAGTTTAGTGAATTCCTATTCTTTAAGAAGATTAATAATTATAATAAAGTTCTTAAGTAAATTATTATTATTTATTAAATAATCAAGTATAGGAATAGTATCTGTTATATTTAAATAGATCCCAATACTAGAACCTTTTTCTAAAATAATCTATAAATCCTTTAATATTAAAAGAAGAATATATTTATTAATCAATTCTATCCGGAATATATACTAAAACTTGAATAATTAATAGATTCTTTAAAGATTCTTATAAAATAAATAATAGTTATTCACAAAGGTTTCTGGAATTAAATTAATAAGAAGGGAATAAAGTTTATACTCGTGATTAAAATAGAAATATTATATTTTTATTACTAATAAAATATATTAAAAGATTAAAAAGAATTCCCAAATTCTTACTTTATAATAATAATTCAATTATTATAAATAGACCTCTTGACTTGACTGTTTATATATATATATATATTAAATAATAATAATAGTCTCTTTATAATATACTTATAACTAATAAGGTATTTCGATCCTAAATATAATTATTTAATATTTTATAAAAGGGATTTATTAGATTACAAGAATTTATAGAATACTAAAGTGATTCTCTTTAATCAAGATATAAAATGAAATTATATTATTTCTAAGAATATTATTAAATTTAATAAATTTATAAAGAAGACTTTCGAAAAGCCGAAGTTTATTAATCTTATTAAAAAGATAAATAAGAAGAAGTTATTATTAGAATATTTGGAATTCCCTGATAAGGCAGACTCTTTTTAATAAAGTACTATAATATTAAAAAAGAATAAATTAATTCTTTATAAATCTTATATCTTTTAGGAATTTACCTATTAACTGGAATACCCTTGGATTTCTATCCCTGTCTCGTTTATACTTATAAGAGAAGATAATATAATTATAAATAATATTTCTTATTAGGATATTATAACTTTATATAATATATAAAAAGCTCCGAAGATTAATAAGTTCAAGCCTATAGAATATAATATCTCTTTTCTATAAAGTATAAAATTAAATAATCTTAGTAATTTCCTTAATATAACTTATTATATTAAATACTCTGAGAATAATATATTCTTTTATAATCTTATAGACTTATATTTATAATAATATAATAAATTAACGGAATTGTATAAAGTTTAGAAAATCAGAATTACGATTGTGATAAAAAGGGGATTTCAGATACTTAAAATCTCGGAGATAAAGATATTTAAAAGTAATAAGTCTTATTTCCGCTTCTTAAAAAGTAAAAGGATAATTAGTAAAGATAATCAGGACTTCTTGAATATATTAAATAAATAAGAGAATGAATAAGTGAATAGTAAAGTTGATTGAGAATTACTCGGGAATAAATAATAATCTATAGGGGATTGTATATAGTGGGACTAGTCCTATTATATACATTTTTGGGTTTTTCAATTAGTTTTAGGAGGATTACACTACGATAGTATAGAGACTATCACGTGGCCATTAAGGCTCAGGATATAAGAACAGGTTCCTAATATAACTTATAGAAAAAAACTTCATGTCTTTTTACTTTTAATTACTATTTAGTCTTTTCCAGTTTTGAGCTTTTTTATTAATTATTTATATATTTATATTAAATTATTATTTTATAGTTTTGAGAATATATAATTTTAGACTTTATTATAAGATTTTACTTATTATTATATCTTTTCCCCTATAATACTTTATACTATTTTCTTAATTCTAATTATAATATTCTAGTTTCTAATTATTTAATCCGAAATTTATATTATATAATATAAAAATCCTTTTTATTTAAATCCTTTATAATCTTTCTGAAAAGAACTTTATAAATTATAAAATTAATATCTTCAAGTCTCGTGATCTAGTAAGTCTATTCTTTTAGTTTTTTACTCCTATTAGGGATTTTCTAATAAATAAAAGAATTATTAATATTCTAGTCTAATATTAGTTCCTTCTTTAAAGTTTTAAAAATCTATTAAATTTATTTATTATTATTTTCAAGTAATAATTAATTTATTAGAAATTTAAATATATTAATCGATTATAATTCTGAAATTTATTATTTTATTTTAATATTAAATAAAATTAAATTATTTATTCGAGTTTTCTAATAATAAATTAAGAAATTTTACTTTCTAATAAATATAGAATTATTCAAAAAAGATAAAAAACTAAACTATTTTCAATAAATATACTTTAAGGAAACGAAAATTAATAAATCCAATAGTTAGAATATATATAAAGTATATATAAATAAAAATAAAAAGTATATATTATAAGAAAAGTACTTTTATATAAATTCTATTATTTCGTAATTTCCGTAATTATCCAGAATAAATAATCGAGTCTCTGATAGATCACGTGGAGTCATTTGGGAGATAAACACTTTTTGTAATTATTCTAAAGTAATTATATTAGTAGTCTAATCATTTTTAGTTATAATAAACTCCTAGTCTTTATAATTATTATAATCCTATAAAGGGAATTCACGAATGGAACACTTATAGGAGAATACTATTTATTGAGAAAATTAAACTAAAAAGAAAAGAAAGAGTTCAAAGATCGAGTCTTCTTAAATATCTAGATTTCGCTTATAGTCCTTCCCAATCAGGTTTAGTGTTATAAATTTCCCTTAAGTCCAAATTTATCCCAAGTCTAAATTTACTCGTCACGTGCACAATCCGTCACGTGACACTAAGAACTTTAGGGACATGTGATTAGTGTAATATTATATAAGTCTAGACTGTTATATCACTCTCTCCCCTTGAAAAAGCTTATCCTCAAGCGGATAGATAGTATAGAATTATTATTCAGATTATTATAATCCTTAATATTATTCTCTCAAGCCTATATCCATTTAACTAATCTCTTCGGGAATTCTGATTATTATTAATTATTCAGATAATAAACCCTTAATTTATAGGGAGAGTATTTCAGGTCAGAAATGGAATACTAATTAAGATCTTTATTATATCCGATCCAATTGACTCTATATCAGAACTTCTTTTATATTACCTTTAATACTAGAATCTCCTATATCTTATACTCTTTATCAGATATTACCTTGATTAGTAATAATAGTTTATTCTTCTGACCGGATAATAGATTATTAATAGCCTTTCGTAAACGGTCAGGAGAGAAGATATTATAGATTTTAATACTTTTAGGTAATTTGACTTTATAAGAGTTATTAACTTTATATATAATAGAATATAATCTGGTTATTTAGTAATCTAGTTTATAATTAAGATATTAAATCTTTTAATTCTTAATCGAAATATATATTATATTTCCCTTTTCGAAATCTATAGAATAATATTTTATATTAGTATACTTCTCTATCCTTGATTATACTTATTCTATATTCTCCTTACTCTTCTCTATAATATTTTCTATATATTTGGTAATCTATCGAGTCTTCTCGATATTAAACTTATCTTGAGGTTTTATTTCCGGAATAGACTAATTGAAAAAGGTTTACGGAAGTCGACTATTAAGGAGTTTATAAAACAATATACTAATAGAATTATAGGAGAGTGTAAATTGAATATAATTGATTATAAACAGATATTTATTCCAATTATTCTAGTAGTATATAATATATAAGTATAATCACTAATTAATATATTAATTTATGATTTCTATTTAATTATCCGTTTGGGAATAGTATATTATAGATAACTTTAATTTAATATCTAGTATTCTATTAAACTCTATCCAAAATACTAATATAAATTAAGAATCGCGATTAGAAATAATTAATATAAAGAGATTATAATATTAATAAATTATATAAAAGTAGATTCGAGTTATATCTTCTATTATTATTATCTTATAATAGGATATTAAAATAGACTATTTATTTAATCGGTCGATTATAATAAATATCGAATTATAACCTGTCTTTAAGATGAGTATTAATTTAAAATCTATTATAATATACTATTAAGAGTATTTCGGAATTGGCAGAGATTAAAGAAGGTCAAGAGTCTTGTCTCTCGGAATATTAACTCGTTTATAGAACTGATAATTACGAATATACTAAATAATATTATATTATATATTCTTCTAGTAATATCTTGGATATAATAGTTTATATATCTTGTTTTTTCCAGAGTAAATAGTAAATATCTAATTATAAACTTCACGGATTAGTTCTGTTTGAACCTGACTAGTCGGTATTACTAATTATCTATTATATAATAGTAAACTATCCTTTAAAGTAAAGTTATTATCTTTTCTCTTAGTCTACTTACAGAAAGCCTATAATAAAGGGACTATTCGGTTTTTATATAGAATCCTCTCGATTAGTCTATCTGTCTCGTTAAGTAAGTCTTCTTCTTAGATAAGAGATAGAATATTAATTTTAATATCGAGATCCTGGAATACTTTTGGATTAATCTGATCTTGAAAGAGAAAAGATTTTATTTAATATTTCTCCTTAATACTATTCTATTATATTATTTTATTATTTTAATATATAAGAGTATTAGTTTTTATATTCTATTTACTCGATTTATATTAAATAATAAAGTAGTATTTTATTAAAGTTTCGATTTATTTAGTTTATTTATTTATAAACTTCTTAATTATTATAAAATACTCGAGTATATAATAGTTTATATAAATCTATATATAATATATTATTCCTTAAAGTTCTAGTCTCTATTAGTCCAGGGATTATATAATAATAAATATCTCTTTATTATATATCTTATAATTATATTTTATAAATAATATAGTCTTTAAGAAATATATTATAAGATATTACTTATCTCTATATTATTAAGAGAGAATACTAGTAATAATACTATCTAAGATATTAGTCTCGATTATAGATTATCTTTCGGGATTATAATAATAGAATAGATCCGATAATATAAAACGGGCCTTGAGTTTCTCGAAAGCTTTTTAATAGACTTTATTAAATGAGAATAGTATATCTATTCGAATAAGATTTATTAGAGATTTAGTAATAATTCTATAATTATAAATAAACCTTTTATAGAAATTATAGAAATCCAGAAAGGTTTATATATCTCGAATTATATTCAGAACTTTCCAGTTTTTTATAATAGTAATCTTATTAGAATTAATCTTAATATTATTAATTAAAATAATAAATTCAAAGTATTTTATATAAATAATATAGAATTTATACTTTTTAAAATCCGTTTATAAACCAGTATTACAGAATTATTAAAGGACCTTTTTAATATAGATTTTATATTCCAATTTATTATTTAAATAAATAAAGATATTATTAAAATAAATTATATAAAAATTATTAAAATAATTAAAAAGAATATTATTTATATATTATTAATAAGTGACTGATCCGTTTATTAATCTAAAAGATAAGACTTTACACTTATATAAACTATAATATATTCTGAATATTATAAACTCTTTTAAATTAGGGTTTATATGAATTTAATAGAAAACTTATCGGATATCGAGTTTAGTAAAGATTTTAATATAATTAATCTGGACTAGTATCTTATTAATTAAAGGGAGTAGATACTAGTCTTTTCAGGTAATTTAATTAAGTTTCCGATAGTTAATATAAAATTATAAGTTTCTATTAGCCTTTTGTATAAAGAATATAAGAATTATAAAAGGAATTTAATTAGGGATAATGAAATCCTTATTCAAGTTCTTTAAAAGATATTTCTTTATAATCTCTAACTTGACAGTTATTATTTTATATAAGAGACTATATTCTAAATTTCCTTTAATTTCCTTCTTTAATTATATCTTATAATTATATATTCAATAGGGAAATAAGATATCAGACACGGCTTTCGAGAAGATATTAGTATATTTAATATAAAGGTCAGGAATAAAAGGTTCTTTAGTCTCGACTTTTAATAAAGGTTCTCCTTATTACTTTAAGAGACTATCGATTTCGTAAAAACTTGTAATAAAGGCCTTGTTATTAGATTATCGAAGATTATAATATATATCTATATTACTAATATTTATAATATTAATAATAGAGTCGATTACTATTTCCTTTTTCACTCAAGGTCTCTTTTTATAGGGAATGTCCTTTGGATATATAATACTAACTAATGAGTTCTTTATATATCTATACTATTCTTGAGTATTCCATTTATATAAATAGAGGGTTTTTGGTCTCTATTGAGGAGAGATAACAGGAACTGGTTTAGACTCTTTATCCGAGTCTGATTCTGAATCGAGATCCGATCCGGATATAATAAAGCTTTTATATAAAGAGGAATTATTAATAATATTATCTTTTATATTATAACTTTTTATATAGACTTATCTATCCGCTTTTTATTATTAGTCCTCTTAATCGAAAGTTCGGTCTCGGTCTTTAATATTCTATTAGTATCCAAGACTAGAAGAGTGTTTTGGAACCGGGAATATAACTTCTCGAGAAATAATAATCTCTTAAATAAGGAGATAAGAGAATAATAGGTCCGGGGACTATATAAGCCTTTACTCTTATATATTAAAAAGAAAATTAAAGTAATCTAATTATTTATAACTAAGGATCAGGTTATAAGAATTAAGATTAAGGACTAATAAGGGAATATTATACTATTATTAATTATTAATAGTAAGGTATAGTTATAAGATATGAATAATACTCTTTTCTAATTTACTATTATATCCTTTAATCCCGAGAGATTTAGATAAATACTGGAATTTGAATTTAAGGAAAGTGGTGATATCTATAATAAGAAGAGTATTAATAAAAGTAAAACCATTTATTCCGGAATTAATAAGAGAAGAGACATTAATCAAGTATCTATTAAAAGATAAGCTATAAAGTATAATAAAATACTTCTCACCTATTAACTAATTCAGGTTAATCTCTATAAGATTAATTCCAATTTTGTCTAAAAGGGAGTCTTTTCCTAGACATTTTCATTTCCCGATATATCCTTAATATTAGTAATTTCCTCTACTTCTTCCATTTCCTTGATATTAGTTATATACTTTAGTAATAGATAGTCACGGGTAATGTAATCTGACTGAGAGTAATTATAATAGATTAAGGGAATAGGAGTACCTTCCTTCTTAATAGTAGGGTCTCCGATACCTGGAATTATTCTGGCCGGCATGAAGGATTATTGGACTGTAGTAAAGAATTGAGGAATAGTGGTTATAGAGGACAAGACTATATCGAAAGTCTTAGAAATGACAGAGATCAGGGCAATAGTTATAACTCGAGCCTTAATATATTCGCGGACATTCTTACAATTCTATAAGACCTTTATCTCAGAGTTAATAGATAAGGCAATAAGATAAAGATCCTATAGGATCTTAATATTATAATACTAGCCCGTAAGCTATTCTTGAAAGGGAAGTATTAATTTATTATATATCTTATCCAAACAGTTATCGAGATTAATCTGAACTTTATTAGCCAGGTGGATAAACTTGGTCTTGAACTCGTGAAAGCTTTGAGTCTCGTTTATATATATCTTCTTATACTCCCGCTTGGCTTCGTATATGCGATAAGGATTAATGAAGTATTCTCCGAGATAGTCGATTATCTCGGTAACTGTCTTGAAGGGATCAGTAGCATTGGGCTGGTATCGAGTATACAAGTAGCACTAAGCATCTCTATTAGTAGTATTGAAGATATAGTATATACGAGTATCCTTATCTGCGAAGTAGTCGGCATTGACCTTGAATTTGCCAATAATCTGGACATGCCAGTAGTTATAGGTCGGACTAATACCGTCACTGAGCTTTGCTGGATCAGGGACCTTAGCAGAGCGGGCCTGACGATACTCATGGCCTTCCTGTTCGACTAAGGGGCGGACTCGGACGGGGCCAGATACTTGTTCTGGAGCTCGACTGGCAGAGTGTCCTCTGGGACCGTCATTCTCACTCATAATACGACTTAGATTATTAATCACACTATCTAGGGCTTCGCGATCGACTTGACGTTACTTCTTATTCTCGATTTGTATAGTAACCTGGACTTGTTACAAAGTGACTATATGAGAGTAGATATCTTCCAGGGTAATGGGGTTACTTGTACAAGACGGACTAGTAATAGGACTGCTTTCCCGGGATATCGAGTCGATTACGGAGGTACGAGTAGGGATTTGAGAATAAAGGACACGACCTTCAGGAGGGATATTAGTAGGGGATATTTTAAGGGTATTTGTAATGGGTTTAGTTAATAGAGGATTATTCTTCAAAAGTAAATAATCGTTTTTTCAGGGGGATATTCGAGAGTCTTTCCAGGCGGAAAGAGAGAGTTTAGTTTAATATTACAGTCCTATAAAGGGAACTTACAAGTGGAGCACTTATAGGGGAATACCGTTTATTGAGAAAACTAAATTAAGAAGGAAAGGAGGAGTTCGAGGATCGAGCCTCCTTAAATATCTAGGTTTCGTTTATAGCCCTTCCCAATCAGGCTTAGTGCCGTAAATTTCCCTTAAGTCCAAATTTATCCCAAGCCTAAATTTACTCGTCACGTGCACAATCCGTCACGTGACACTAAGAACTTTAGGGACATGTGACTAGTGTAATATTATACAAGTCTAGGCCGTTACAATAATCCTTTAGAATAACCGGAAATCACTACTATTATACTCCTTTACCCTTAAATATTAAGAGTAAATATAGTACTTTCTTTACTATAAAGATACACTTAATAAATAATATCCAGATCTTAGAATCGGATTGCTTTTTCTGAATTTTTTAGCGATCTATACTCCTAACTACTAAGTCATTCTCTCCTTAACTTTCTATAATATTAACTTTATCTATATTCCAATAATTTTCAGGCTTAATAGTTTTAACCGAGGGGATCTTTAGTTTTTAGAACTATAACTTGATTATTTCAAATATAGTATTATTTATATATATAGAATCGATCCGAAAATACCTTTTCGTTTTGAGAATAGGATTTCGTCGAATAAAGCCGACTATCTATCACTTTCCAAGTAATATTATATCTTTTCTAATAATTAAAATCCGTCCAATAAGAGCTCTAATTTATATATATATAGGACTTCGGTCTAGGGCTTCCTGGACGAGAATCCAGTCTATAAGTCTCTATTCCTGAACCGGTAAAAGCCTCTGAAAGGGTTCACTAGCTTCTTTTCGAGAAACACTACCTTTTATCCGATCCTGAATCGTACCCCTTGGAACTCCCAATCCAGACAAGTCTTATACACGGACTGCCTATTTCCCATATCTATAAGTATTCTCTAAATATTATCTTCAGTATATAAGGGCTTTATAGCCGGTTCTAAGCGTGTACAAAATTTAGAATCGATTTATTAGAAGTTTATAAAATAATTAAATCTTTAAGTGAGAGGGTGTGTGGGAGCGGTGAGCTAAGCGAGGTGGCCGGTTGGGGGAGGTGTTACCTTATTGACTACCCTTCTTCCCTCCTTAATAACAGTCAACCACCACTTTACGCAATTAGCATTTCACGACTTACGTGACGGTACTACACGTTACCAGTGGGCCGACAATACTCTATCTGTTGTATTGCACCAATCCTCACCTCACTTTGCGGATGCGCCAAGCCACGCCCACGTGACATCTCGCCGCTCTACTCATCCTGCCTCACCCGTCCTCACCAGCCTATTGCGGCTGAGACCTGGTGGCCAGGCAGGACTAAGACAAAAAACGGACAACGCGTCTCAAACCGAGTAGACTCCCACTTAGGCCTACTGGAAAAAGTAGTACTTACGGGCACAAGAGCTATCCTCCCAGTCTATAAGACTACACAAACTGCAACTCTATACAGAGAAGTACACTTACGGCCGCCAGAGATCGAACTTAACCTCATTACAAGTACTTTCGCCGTGAGGACAGCCCGGCTAGACCCGCAACACCCACTTACGGCCCGCAAAATGCAAGTCTTACGGACAAAGATAAGTAATACACGCTTCGCACGTCTCCTACTCTCTCTTCCACGGACAGAACAGGTCAACCCACTCCAAGCCCCCCCGTGGGCTATAAGAGAGACTCGCGCGGATACTTGTAGAAGGATCAATGCCCCACAAGGACAGACGAAAGCAAAGGCCGCAGCAGACTTCCTAGAATTCCTACAGCTAATACCCCCTGGCGATATCCAAGTATTCTCCGACGGGTCAAAAAGCGAGTCTACGGACGGAGCCACTGGTTACGGGGCCGTAACCTACCAATACGGCCTGCAAACTGACCGTAAATCAAAGTCCCTTGGCCCACACGCAGAGGTCTTCGACGCAGAAGCAGCAGGCGCTCTCGAGGGCGCACGTAGCGCGCTCACGTCACCGGGAGCCAAGCTAGCAACTGACCTATAGATCTTCTTAGACAACCTAGAAGTGGCCTATCGTCTCCTCTCGCCCTTTGCAGGCTCGTCACAACAGGTATTCACAGACTTCCAAGAAGTGGCACGGCAGTGGCCACTACGCCAGCGTCTTCCACACACGCTCCCGGGCGCCTTACGGGTCCGCTGGATACCAGGACACGTTAGTGTCCCAGGCAACGAAGCAGCCGATCAAGCCGCAAAGGAAGGAGCTGCTCTCCCCCCACCCCCACGGGCCATATGTACACTCGCCTCCCTCAAGAGGCTTGCAAAAGCTAAGGCAAATAATTCCCTCACACAGCTATGGCTTACTACAGCCCCGCAAAGCTATCGCGACCTCGGTATACAATACGTGCACGATATAACAGAGCTTGGACTTAAAAGAGGAGCGCTTGGGCGGATACTAGCCTCACGGATATATTACGGAGACTTTGCGGCATATCACGACCGCTTCCACCACCACGACGCCACACTTAGCTATAGCTGCGGACGGCTAAAGTCCCCATTACACTTCTTCTTCTACAAGAAAAGTAATACAAACCAACTTGGCCCGAAGGCACCCATAGCAGACAAGATCGTATACTTGCTAGGGATAATAAAGGGAGCTACCGCTCTGGCAGACTGGATCACGAGCTCACGGTTCTTTATAGATACCTGCAAACCACACGCTAGACTAGAGGAACCCTCTTAGTCTAGCGTATCGCATATACCTATAGTCTTCACCTTCTCTTTTCTCACTTTCCTTACCTCTTTTACACTTATAATGGGCGGCAGGAGCGGGTAGACCGGGGATAGCGGGTTACAGGTAGGGGGACCGACTGTAACGGGGGCAGCAAAATATACCCGTAACAGGGAATGACCGCAGATAGCTGTAGAACTGTAGAAATACAGCTACGTGTAAAACAAATTGTAATAGTTAGAAGCAGCTAGAACTGACTATGCGGCCCTTACGGCCCATAGCGTCCTATAGTCCTATGGGCTCCCCCAGGGCAGGGGCCACGAGCCGCTGTCCGCCGGACGTTAAATACAGACACACACACACACTCCTCACCAGTCTACTTGTGCGCACTCCATCGCCTCACCTCTGCTCACCCGTCTTGCCTGGGTGTGCTAATCCCTGGTCGCGCGGCCGTCGAGAGTGTCAACTCTTGGCGAGAAGGATTCTGGGGATCCAGAACGGGCTCTAGGGGCCGTAATGGGGTTTGGGCGGTTGTCGGGTAACCCCTTCTAGAGCAGACATATCGCGGGCGCAGAGCGAGCATCTCGATTTTTCGCTGCCGCGTGTTTTGACCGACGTATGCTACTCCGCATCGATTGACGACTAGAAAGCACAAACGAGATCGATTCCACTAGAGCGGTCTATATAACATACCCACTTGCTGCTGGCATGGCGGGCCTACGAGACAGACTTCGCGGTCTTCGAATAAAGAGTACAAGCGGAAGATACTTCATACCAGATGGCAAAGTGGAGAGCCTAATATCAGAAGACATTGTTTGGGATGCTGTCTCGAAGCTTAAGATAGATCGTATTAACTTTCCTGAAGTTAGTATGGTCGTTAACGGGGGCGGAAAGAGAACGTTTGCCATTTTGGTTATGCTAAGAGAGGAGGATGCAATATGGGATCTTGTGAAGCATGATCAATTTACAGCTTTGATTCTCGATGCGAAGCTTCCGTGGTCATATGATAATCTGCACCAGATTCTGGGGCCGCGATTCGAAGTCGCTAAAGAATTTGTGGAGCTTCAATGGGAATTCATCTCGCCGGTCTTCGACAAGCTGAAAGGGCACCGGTTGCTTCATGCCGACACCATACTGCCGTATATATCGGAGCTACGATTGAGTAAGGAAGAGGGTAGTTTTGGTGCTATATACAAGACAGAAGTTGATACACGTCAGCTTCCACAATGGTCCTCCTCACAACCAGGAGACAGTCAGGTTGTAGCATTGGTTCCATCAACAGTCTGTGTACTAAATGCTTTTTAGGTCGTCACGATCATACCGAAACAACTGCCAAGGGAAGACGTTAAGTTTAAAAGCGAACAACGCATCCTTCAATATCTCAACCACATATCGCACCCATATATTCTACAGCTCTTTGCATCATATACCCTCCGAAACGAACACACCCTTTTATTCCCCTTAACAGAAATAGATCTCGCGCGCTTTTTGAAACGACCGGATGATGGAAGCTTTTTTGACAGTCCGCAAGCCTATCTGCATGCTCTAGCTGGCTTGTCCTCTGCTCTTGAAATGTTGCATACATATAGCTCTAATGAGCTACAGGTGGACCTGATCGGCTGTCATCATGACCTAAAACCAAGCAACATTTTCGTTTCACAACGTAGATTTGTGCTTGCCGACTTCGGTCTATCCACACTCAAATCATCAGTCGAGCGCTCTAGTGACGACTACAAATATGGCGCACACAACTATAAAGCTCCAGAGTGTGAAGATCCCGAACAAGGGTTCGAGCCTGGTAGAGTCACTCGTGCCAGCGATATATGGTCTTTTGGGTGCATCTTGGCGGAGATTGTGACCTACATTGCGAATGGTCCGACAAGCGTAGAACAATTTTTTCAGGCCCGCGAGCTCCGCATGGGACGGTCGCAGATTTGCCGTCGCTTCTATTCCTCGCAGGAGATGGATCATCCTCAAGTCCTTGGGTGGCTGAATTCATTGGCCGCGATGACAGTGTCTGGAACCAAGCTGAACCAACTTACTGACTTGGTAAAACATATGCTTTCCATCAGTGCTGCTGATCAACCCAAAGCGCACGAGGTGACAATGCGATTACGAGAGATGGTTCTTATTGCCATGGCAAATTCTATTGAGCAAGCATTTATGTCGCTGTTAACCCAGCGCCCCGATCCTCGGCTGGCAATCGAGCATCAACGGATTCTTCTTTGGGGCTGGGCGATGGGCTTCCTACAACTCAACGGGTCGAAAAATGAATTCTTCAAGGAGTACTTAAGCGATTTCAGGCTTTTTGAAAACAGTCTTCAAACAATGTCACAACTGAAGGATGAATTGAGTCTCTCTGATGGAGGACAGCGAGTGCATGCACCCTACATAGCTTTGCAAATAAGACGAGTCACGGACGAACTCTTCGAAAATATCCCACAATTTCTACGCCCTTCAGTTCAAAATCTTTTGGAACTTAGGATTTTGACAACAGAGGGCACGGATTCCTTTGCGCAGTCTAGCGAAACCTTGTTGGATCCACCTAGATACCTAAAAATTGGCGCGTTAACTGCCCTCAAGCGAATGTCTAGCTTAATGACTGATGCATCTAATGAGATCAGTAAGGACTTGGTCATTAACATCGAAGAGCTCAGGCGAATACGAGATATTGGGATTCATGAAATAGCGGAGTATGCTCAATCAGGCGCGCACACTCCTGTGCCTGTCCTTGTCGAATACAAAAGAATAAGCTCTAGCTGGACAGAGAAGCGTGGCTCTGAACTGTTACGGCGAGTATAGCGGCTGGCGGACATGCTTCACGATGGTTTGGTATCGCACACGCTGCGTGTCCTTCGATGCGTTGGCTATAGATGCGAAGTACGGCGTCTTGCTTTTAGCCTTGCTTTCGCATTTCCGGAGCGCGACCGAGATCGTGCTGAAATACACAAGACATTTTCTCTGAATGAATATCTTCTGGAAACAAAAAGCCAGGATAAATATCTAGAGCGACCGTCTCTTAATGACCGATTTCATCTTGCCGCACTGCTGGCTGAAACAGTCCTGGGTACCCACAAGGTCGGTTGGGTACACAAATCCATCATGTCTTCCAATGTCATCTTTTTTCAGTCTTCCACAGGATCAAAGGCAGAAGCCATAAAGAATCCGTACCTCATTGGCTTCTCTCACAGTCGTCCCAATGATCCACAGGAGTTCACTGAAACCCCGAACGAGGATTTCGAGGAGATAATCTATCGACATCCTGCCTATGCGTCTGGGAAAGAGAATTTCAGACTTTCCTATGATGATTATAGCCTGGGCCTTGTGTTGCTCGAAATTGGACTCTGGAGGGGGCTGAAGGACATGGTCAAGAAAGTCGAAGACCGTGCGCCTGAAGATATGCACAAATGGATCTTGGCTGAGAAGGTTCCCCAGCTATTTATATCAATGGGCGCTGCTTATGAGGACGTTGTCAAAAAATGTTTGAATGGCATCATGGACCCTATGGCAATTGAGAAAAATCTGTCCATTCGCTATGCGTCGGCTTTCGAGGATAAAATCCTGAAGCCACTTGGCGAGTGTGCCCTGGCCACTAGGTTTGTACCTTCCGGATTGACATGAAGGGTCTGGTTTTGGTCCATTTCCTTCTTCAAATTTGTGATCCGGTCTGATATGATTCGAGCCGATTCCTCTCCACCCTGTTTCTCATATAAACTAAGCAAATGCCTCAATCTATTGATGACTGAATACACATTTTCTCCCGATGACATTTCGGCTGCAAGCAACGCGTGTTTATAGTGAAAGTTCGGCTTCAGCGTATAATTCTTTGTCCCGCAAAATCAAGCCGAGCAATGTCTCTGCTTCAGCGGTATCTTCATGATACTCTCCATTGATCTTGCGGTACTCCTCAAAAACAAAAGTAGCAATATCCTTTGCTCTTTCTAGCTGAGAAGAAGAGGCCGAGTTCAAAAAGGCAGTGTGCAAAGTGTCAGCAAGTATTGTCCATGCCCGTAAGGTCAACAAGTCCGTGTCACCGAATCTCCTCTTGCAAGTTCTGACCGCTCCTTGTGCAATTTCTAGTGCTTCGTCCACGTGGTCAAGCTTTTCGTAGGCGGCTGCGAGGGTGAGCTTAGCCTCAATGGAATCTCGATCCGTACCCTCAATCCTTTTGCCTAAGTCGAAAACTCCAGGAAACATATCCGGAGTACAATCAGCGCCGCAATATCGACGCATGCACGCGACCCATCCCGCAGAGGAAACAGTGTCATCGTGGCTCGGACCAAGCGCTTCGGCCTCCGCGAGATACACCTGATACATTAGGTCTGCAGCCTGCTCTTCCTTCAGCTGCCAGTAATATATCATTGCCAGATTTGACATGACCGCAAGTGTTATTCGATAGTGAGGGTCAAACTCCTCCTGACATATCTTGAGCGTTTCCAAGTGCATTTTCTCGGCTTTAGAATACAGACGCTGCCGACGAAAGCTTTCAGCAACCTCATTTCGTGTGACAATCGTGTCTACATGCTTCGGTCCGTTGCACCTTGTTATGATTTCTAGTAACTCCAATAGCAGGTCGCGCGCCTCAGGCAGTCGGTGGCCTCTGTCCAGGCAAGAAACTGCAATGTTTCTCACGTTGATCAGGACATTCATGTCAGCCAGCGCGTCGCCTACTCCACCCTTGATACTTTCCCAGATGACCATAAGTAATGTCTCGGCTTTCACCATGTCCTCACGACGGTGATAAAGATTCATCAAGGTAGCCAAAACATGTTGAGCTAAAATGGACCCAGGTCCTAACGGTGATAGCTCACCCCTGAGAATAGAGAGTACATGAAGGATCAATTCCTCAGCGTTGTCAAGCTCACCCATTTCGGAGCACACAACAGCGAAGCTAGCCATGACCTTTGCGTGTTGCAGCTGAGTATCGCTTGGAGCATCTTGTAGAGCCTCCAAGACTTCTTCATACAATGTTTTTGCCTCAACCCAAGAGCCAGAGTGTGCCAGGCAAGCAGCATAGTTCGCTATTATCAACAATGTGTCAGGATGCTGTGAGCCCAAGAATTCTTTGGTTACTGTGACGATGTCATGGAACTGGACCACTTCACTGTTAGGCATAGGCATTCCTGGGCCGGCGTACCATGAAAGTGCACGGGCTGCCATACTCGAAATAGTGTCTCTGTGTCGATAGCCAAGATTCTTTTCCAACTGGGATGAGGCTTCGACCAAGAGCTGTTCTGCTTCTCGAATTCGACGATGACCCTGGGCTTTTATTGCATGCGCAAGATTGATCTGTATTTTCAAACCTTCCATTCGATTAGAGCCGAGAGCGGCTCCATGGTGTTGAAGGGCTGTCTCAAATGCCGTCTCTGCTTCTGAATAGAGCTCCAGATAGAAGTATGCTAGGCCGAGATTAGAAATTCCCGTGATATATATTTTGTCTGTATGATCGAAGGTCTTTTCACCCCTCCTCACAAACTCTTGCCCAAGGGAGGTGGCGAGGCTCGGTTGCCCAGCGTTGACGCTTTGGAGGGCATACTGGGCCATTGCCTGTAGCGTGGATGGATGATCGGGTCCCAAGCTACCATCTAATGACAAATATATTGCTTTGGAAATTTCTTGAGATGCAAATGAGTTGCCGCAGGCCTCATAGACCAGTAATAGAGCGCTCTGAAGAACTAGAACTAGCGAATGATCTTCGCCAAGCCGAGCACCTCGTATCTCAATCTCTTTGTTATAAAACTCGACCGCAATTTCCAACTCTTGTCTTCTCTGATACTCGTGCACAAGGTCTGCCTGTACCAGATCCTCAAGGTTTTGTACCTCAGAGTTGGATTCAAGGGTTGGCAATGACAATTTGACACTAGAAGAAGTTGCTATGTCTCGTATAGTTTGGAGTGCACGGCTGCAATATGGGTCTGTGCCATCATCGGTGGCGGAGATTATGAAGTTGTCGAAGTGAATCCTATGGATAAAGTGTCCGCCGAAACCTAGTTTCAATGCCACGACTGATTCGTATCTTGCCCGTTCTCTACAGACATTACAGGCGTACTCTGTTCTGCGTGACAGCTCATCCAAAATGAACCTTCGGACTCTGTAGTCTATTGTAGACAGTTGCGAGATCGATTTCTGGACAGTGAAAGAGGTATGCGTTGGCAAACAAAGGTCCTTCTCGTCCTGCGGTTGGAAGGCTGGAACATCCAAAGGTCCGCCGTCGAAGGGGGACTCTGGGCAGATGCTGAGCACTTCAATTGCTGTTTTAGCACGTAGTTGCGGATCGTGTTGTAAGCAGCGCTCCAGTATACGGAAAAGTTGGCCGCCAAGCTCTCGATCATCAGGTTCCGATGAGGGTGATGCAAAAACTTGGTCAAGCGTAGATCTGGCTGTCTCTATGAGTCTATGCTCCGACTTGAGAGCCGAAAGGACATCTAGCTGAGCCTTATAGCTCAGATCTGATAATTTCACTCTTGCCAATATTGCCCACAGCAAGATGAGCCCCCAGGAGAATACATCCATCTGCTTTGCCTTCTCGAATGAATGCTTGTTCACGTGGTGTTCCGGAGCAGTCCATGGAGGCGAGCAGGGTATTTGTATCAGAGCATCATCGTAATTCGAGATGGAAGAAAACCCAAAGTCTGATATGGCGGGATAGAGGTAATTGCCATGCATCTGAATAATGATGTTTTCGGGCTTCAAATCGCCATGTACAACTCCTATCTGAACTTAGATATGGATGGCCGATGAAGAATAAGACATACCTGCAGAATGTAACGTGGCGAGTCCGTACAAGACACCAGAACAGAGGGTCAGTCGTTCCAGTAAAGTTTCTTTCATCCGCTGAGGGTTGCATATGTAGTCACGCAGAGTCCCGTACGTGCCTTTTCTGTACACCAAAACCGGCCAAACCTGATTTTCGGATGGATCCTGGTTCCAGGTGATGCCGAGAAGGTCAATTACGTTTGGAGACTTGCGAATATAAGGCGCTCGAACAATAAGTATCTCCTTCATAATATCCTTAAATCCGGTCCTACGTTTGCCGGTCTTTTTGGCCGTTGAGTCTTTGAACGCTAGCGCGAGCGACTTGTAAATCGTAGACTGGTACACTTCCGCCGAAGCTCCTTCACCGAGTGGGCCGAGAGCCGGCTGCCATGTGATTGGGAGGAATGATACATCCCATTTCTGTGCGAGGCCAAGGAGAGATATGAAATTCCCGGTACGTGCTAAATGAGGGCATTCCCAGTTGGCATATGCCAGTCGCGAATACGCTAAAATGAGGGCATTCCCAGCTGGCATGTGCCAGTCGGGAATGCCCTCCCTTAGTAATAATTAATAATTAGTGTATTTTGTCCATAACCCCGCAGTAGCGGTGAAGCTTCCTTAACACTTTGCGTCTCCCACATTAATCCCTCACTTAATCCTTCCATCTCTCATCATTTTTTTAGTATTCCAGTATATCCTCAACACTCCCAACACTTACTGCCTTAATAACTCATTTACAATGTCTTTATCTGAACCATCTGAACTTGCAATCGGGCTTCCCGTTTTGTCCACTCCTGCCGAGATCTTCCCTCTCTCCGTTAGGGCCGCTTTCCTGGTAACTATCCAAGCTAAAGGATATATTAATCGTGAACGGTTCTTATATACCAAATATATACACTTACAGGTCTTCCTTGATGACACTAGTCTCAGGGCGAATGATCAAGTAGACCGTAAAATCAAGTATAAGGTATTCCACGATTACGAGCTTTATAATAACAGTTCCGGAAAGAAGCTTTACCATTTACCTGGTCAAAATCATATCTAACGATATCTTATTATCTCTATTAATAATACTTTTAATATATTAACGTTAATCCACTTGAAACTTGGTCACCCTAGAAGAAACAAGTACTTTTATAGAATCGACTAATAGTATTATAGCCTCAAGAGAGAGGAGTATTACTAGGTTAAGGAATATTGCCGAACTTGTATCCTTAATATAATCGTTAAACACAAGGTTCCCATGACCGCGATTATATCACAAGAGACCTTTGAACGGGTGTAAATTGATCTTATTAATATGTGGTATATACTATCAGGCCGTTACGCTTGGATCCTTCACATTAAGGATCACTTCTCAAAGTACTCTCAATTATATACCTTGAAGAACAAGTATACTCTTCCAATTGCAGAATGCCTAGTATTATAGATTATAGCAATTTATCCTATAAAAATCTTATAATATAATAATAGCAAGGAGTTTAAAGGTAAGTTAATAACCCCCTTAACGAGGATCACTTATTAATTTAAATTTAGGTGTTTGTTTACTTCTCCTATATCAATATAGTATCAAGTTAATTAATAGCCGTTCACGAGTACCTAATATTCAAGGACTTGTTGAACAGGCTAATAGTATTATTGAAGACAAGGTTACTAAGTGATTGGCTAATAACGGGTCCTTATAATAGCATTTAGCTCTTACCGAAATTGCGAATCAAATAAATAGTCAATTATATACTACTATAAAGACTATACTATAGGAGATTGTTTTTAGATAAAAGTAATCTATTAATTGGCTTACTGTACAAGAAAGAAGGGAAGCCGAAAGGGTTAAGATCAAGGGAGGTGAAATAATCACGGAGGAGAGTCTATCCAGGGAACTGGTAAGAGAGGAGAATAAGGAAGTGCTTGCCGGTTTCAGAGAAATCAGTGAATTTCTCAACATTCAAGTGCCTACTTCTGGAAGTACTATCAGAGTATAAGAAAGTATCCCGGGGCCTATTAAGCAGCCGGACCAGCCTATCTCGCCACCAAAACAGCTATATACTATACTATAAGCTTCTCGAGTAATACCTCTCCATCCAGAACCTGTAATATAATTACTGAAAAAATCGTCTTCCGAAAAATCGTTATTTTCGAAAAATCTGTCTTTACCACTACCACTTACTAAACAGTCTACAAGGCCTGACAAGCCTGAAATCATTACGATTTTATCAAAAGCACTTCCGAACTCATCCGAACTCACAAAACAATACCTTACAGGCCATCCAGTTACTCAAGCACAGCTTGTACCTACGGGAATGCGCTTCCATAATCACGTGATCCCAGAAGCTCACGTGATTCTCTTTTTTCAAGCCATTACTGTTACGGAGCTTATTATACCTATTCCTGGAGGCAATTTGGACTATAGCGATCCCGAGTGCGATACTACTAACCTTTCAGAACTCCCTAGAGGCCAAGTCTTCTATTGGCCGAAGCTCTTAGTGTCACCTGACTTGCCACCGGACTTTCAGGTTGATCTCCAAGCCTCTCTTCAAGGCAATGATATTAAGATAAGTGATAATTCTGAAGACAAGATTATTAAAAGGGCTTATATAAATAATAATAAAGCATGTCAAAGGATAGTTAACCGATATACCAAAAATCATATAATTGAGCAGTTTGCAATTGGGGATATTATAGTATTGAAATTGTCTCGTAGTACACAGATCTCAACTGATATAAAATGGGTATTCGGGAAGGTATTGGCTATACTACACGAGTATAAGTACGAGATTCAGACTGAATGGGGAATCGTAAAATGACTATTTCCTGTAAAGGAGCTTATAAGAATAATAAAGATAATAGCGGATCAAATTGAGATTCACGGGCCTAAAATGAAACTATTCCTTAAAAAGGTGACTGAGTATACTAGCTCGGCGGATCGAGTAATCATCTCCTGTAAGTATAAGGGGGTATATACTACAAAGCGTTATAGGTACTTTAAGGAGGGTAAGAGGTATTCCATTCAATTCATTGCCATAATTTAGCTAAGTATAATTGTGGGTTTTTAGTTAGTCTAGCACTTTGTACTGAGCTTGCTATAAAGGATAATCCTGCTAAAAAGAGAGGGACGAAGAGGTTAAGGGCTAATACTGGTGGGAAAGTGGTGGAGAAGTAACTAGATAAAAGAATAAACTCTTGTTCCTAGACTAGACAATTCGTGACTGGTATATGCCAACTGGGAATAGTCTTATTAACGCGTATTCCCGACTGGTATATGCCAATTGGGAATAGCCTTATTAGCGCGTATTCCTGGCTGGCATATGCCAACTGGGAATGCCCTTATTAGCGCGTATTCCTGGCTGGTATATGCCAGGCGGGAATAACAAAGCATTCCTGGATGGGACAGCACTAGCTTATTTATTCCCCGGTGGGATATGCCATTCAGGAATGCGCTAAAATACCCTATATTCGTGAATGGCATAGGGCGTATTCGTGAATGGGATTAATTCGTGGTTGGGCCAGAACAAATGTTATCGGATTACAAAAACAGATAGCGGTTAGTCCGATCAGTTGTACCATGACTAGGTGCAAGGTCAGGTGAGATATTAATAACCGTCCAGATTAATAAAAGTCCCTCTACTCAAGATGCTTTTTAGTAGGTGCATCCCTTCCTGGTTTATCTATAATAATTATTGATATGGCAGCTTGATTTTCCAAGAATCTTCATGGGGACGATTTTGTGTTTCCTTGAGCGCATTTAAGATCCTGCTGGCGTCACATCACATATTCGTGCCATTTCTGGATTTCGTCCAAGCATATGGCTTTAAAACACATGAGGATGCTCACAACTGGAGTGGGTATAGATCAAAAACATCCAGAGCAGCTGACCCCCAAGGTTCAGATATTCATGGCAAGTACATTTCGTCTATATCAAATACCTTCAGGCTAACCCACAGCCGCAGAATTCTGCTACAACTTACAATATGTAGATTTGAATGGAAGGAACAGAGGAGACCCATGGTCTTTACGACAATGTGGAGTATATCAACAGATCTGTCTAAAGACATGTCGCTCTAGATGGGTCCTTTTGCAAGTTTCAGACAAGATACGCGCACAACTAGACCAGGCATTACAAAACAGATCACAAAAGAATGTTGAATTAGGAATCAACCCAATGGTTCCACACATCATCTTTATCTCGACTATGGCTGTAAACTGGCAGGAGTATCTCGAACATTTGCAGTTGCAGCTTTCAGTATTAGTAAATGAACCATCATGCTCCTTGTGAGGTCAATGCTAATGAGGCCTTGGCAGGATGAAAAGGCGTGTTTCTCGCGCATAAACGGAAGGTCTAGCAATGACTTTCCAGTCAGCCTCCAGGACAGTCAGAATCTGCAGTTACTTCGACAAAAGCTCCTTAGAACTTCAGTCGTCCTCGTTTCATGTTTGGAAGTTGTAAAAGGTTGCAGACTTCACTACCGCAAGCTAGTCACTTTAAAAGTGATTGATGAAGACGAACAATTATTAACGGAGATCGAAGTCTATATCAAACAGATACAACGTCATAGCATTGATATCAACCGCATCTTAGAGTATTCGTTGGGAACAAGCCAATTGGTAGGCAGTGTATTTTCTCGAATACCGAATAATGATTGACGTAATAGTTGTCAGCTCTCCAAAATCCTGGATATCCGAGACAACAAGAATCTACAAGAAGCCACCGAGGCCATTCGAAATAACTTGGATATCTTACAACGCACCGCCTCCCAGATTCACGGGACAAATACGACACTAACCCAACTTGCACGGCAGGGCGATAAAGATTCAAGAATGCTGAAGATCCTCAGTGTAGTTGCAACGCTCTATTTACCTGCTTCCCTAATTGCGGTTAGTGAAATCTCTTGGCGTATAGAGAATATAAGATTAATATTTCTAGACTCTGTTCAGTTCTAGTCTTGTTCAATCACAGCTTAACGACGTTAATGACGCTACCAAAGGGACTCATTTTGTGGTCTCCTCGCAGTTTTGGATCTTTGTATTAAGTTCGGTTTGTTTAGCGGCTGTGACTATCATATATCCGCTGTTTCGAGTTATTACGTAGTCTAAAATGGGCTTGGCGGATCGGCAATATCACAAGCTACATTGTCAGATTAATAATAAAAGGAAATAACAGAAGTGTTAGGCTGTTTGAAGATAGGAATCCTTTTGAGGTAATCGCCCGTTTGGGATTTGGGAAAGGAAGTAAAAGCATAGGTAAGGCGTGGACTGGGAACATTTGACTCTCTATCTGCCTGCTGGGATCTGCATGGATTTCCCGAAGCCACTTGACGCGGCATCGCCGCTGCATGTCTCTCTCTTTACCCAGTTAGTCCTTCGCTAGTATAGTTTAGGTGCCAACGTTGGTGCAATTCTGCCTTGCTAGGATTCACATGAATCTTCTAAACCTTTGATTAATCCTGCTTACTTATTATAATATTTCCGTTATATGAATCTCGTAGTAGTTAACAGGCATAATAGCTAACTAGCTTCTCTTCGATTGCTACACCGTCGCCGAGATGAGTCTGCTCGTATACGCCCACAAAGCACGCCTGCTTATCTTAAGCTGCAAGGGCGTGTTGATATTGCCTAATCCTATATATTACCTTATTAAACAAAAGTATTGAGGTGTTATATTCCTCTTACTTACTATATCTTTGCTCCTGGAAAGACTGTGCCTCACAGGGATATGAAAATCCTCCACGTATCTCTATCGTCGCACCGCTGATCCGAACATTGGGCATTGGGAACAAAATTGGACGAGAAAACGAGATTCATTTGAAGCAATCGGGTCTCTTATTTATAAAAAAAAAACCCCCCTCGTTCCCACCCACCCCCGCCGAGTCAGGCCGCGGTCGCCTTTTTAAACGCCTCCCCTCCGTCCCCCCTCATCCTCCACCTGTCAGGGTATAATAGGATCGTGTGTGTAAGTCTGTGGATTGAGAAAGCTATCGAAGAGCGTTATGTACATGATAAGTGAGCGTGCCTTCCTCGCACGCCACAACACCACCCCAGCTCAGCCCTAACCCCCTCCCTCCCACCCTGGGTTAAGGCTGGACTACTTTCTCATAAAGAAATAATAAAAACAAAAAGACAAAACAAGAAAAACACAAAGACAGCCGTATAGGTGAGAGCGACTCCATATATTCGAACATACTTTAAGTAACTGTTAGTATACTTAATAACCCCCAGACAGTGGGCAAGAAAAGACAGGGGAGGAGAAAGATGGGACTTACATCGTAGTCATCGAGACTCATCGCTAAAGAAATGAAGTTATATAAGCTTGATGAAACCTCATGGAGAAGTCGCTAGGACTTAGGATAAGAAACTTACAACCTCTTTTTCCGCCACAGCGACGGCGGAGCGCGGGCCGCCACATGACTGGAAGTTCCCCAGTCGGCTCTGTTTGGTGCTGTACTTCTCTTAGGCTTCTAATTGTATCAGTAACTGCTGGAACAATGGATAATTGGAGACAGAACTTGATATAACTTACCACCGTTTTCATTGCCACAATTTCTGCGGCCGCAGCAAAAAGGGAGCGCGGCGCCCCGTAGGACTGGGAATTGCCCAGTTGGCTTTGTTTCGTCGTATATATTCTCCTCTGCTGCTAATTGTATCAGTAACTGCTGGAAGAATGCATAACAAAACACAGAGCTTGATATAACTTACAGGAGGACGGGGAGAGATCGAGGATCCTCTATCCTCGATATAAGCGTCATTCGATTGTGATGATGTCTATTTATACGTTAGTATTTGTGCTGTGACTGTTTTAACGCCGCTGCGAGAGCGCCAGGGCGTGGTGCCGATCGAGAATAGTGGTGCAGTAGAGGATTGTGGAACGTACTATGGATCCCTCATTTGAAGTCAGGGGATTCAAGATGGGTCATTTCTCAACAGAAATTGATCGTTATCTGAAGCCCAAGAACAAAAGATCAGATAACGCTAAGCAGCAATTCACCGTCAAGGGGAAAGCCTAAGCCCAAAAGTCAGTAAAATTATTGAATAGTCTACGCACAGGTGGCACTTACGCCGGGAGCCAGAGACATTGCGAGTCTAAGAACAGATAAAGTTAGCATGCATACTCAGGGCATGTCCCTGAGGGGTATGCGACGATGTGATATGGTATAAGGCCATATGCGGAAGGTGGTATATGACGAGGAGGCATAGTGATGAGAAGTGCGACTTACTTTAACAGGCATCTGCATATATATATTAGCTTGTGTCTTGAGTTGTTGAAGATTCAGGTGAGACTTACCTTTGGTATGAGACGAGAAGAGGTATGCGTCGAGAAGAGGTTTGTTTTTATCTGAAATCTTATATAAAGTTAGCAAATGAAACAAAATGAAAAGACGGGGGCTGTTTGATGGCATGGAAGGTGATGTACTTTTGCGACCCAGGAACAAAAACGCCCAGAAACGAGAACCCACGAACAAAACGCCCTTTAGCGCTTTAAGGCAAAACCCTACAGGCCCTGCTCCCTGTAACATGACCTGTAGTATGGCCTGTAGCATTCCCATTGCACCCAGCACGCCCAGAACTCGTCCTCGCCCCTAGTTTCCAATATTGTACCTATCGTTCTGGCTGGAGTGAGAGGGAGGGAGATGGTTGGAGGAGATTCTAAAACGGATTGCTACACCTCGAATCAAGCTGGATTTTGGTAGATAGGAAGAGGTGTTGACATGGACAATGTTAGGAAAGAGGGAAAAGTGAGGGAAGATGGGAAGGTGAGGAAAGAGGGCAGGGTGAAGAAAGAATTTTCTAAGAATTGGAAGTGTAGCGAGGTAGGCGCGTTGTTGAAGTGAATGTGGAAAGATCAACCATGCTCTGTTGAATCTGTTCACCTTCAACAGTTCTCACTTTTCTTTAGATACCACAACCATGACTCCCACCCAAATAATCTCTGAATTCTTCTCTTTCAACCTCTCTGCAAAGCATTGGGGACAGTCTTTTTCTACATACGATCTCCAAGACCAGCATAGACAGGCGCAAAATATGGCATAAGCTGATGTCTCTAGCAAGCAATCAAGTGCCCATACTTCGAAGAGAAGAGACGAGACCAAAGAAACGAAGAAAAATTCTTGAAGATTTTCAAAGAAAATGATGCTATTCAGAAGAAGCTGTGGCCCAGCTAATCAATCTCCGAACCAAATTATTTATTCAGTTGTTTGGCAAGTTCGATCTTGTGGAATATTAGATATTCCAACCCTTGATAGTTTCACCTTCTCAAGCAACGTTTATACCAATCTCTGGCGCGCTTATGCTTCTTTGAGCACTGAGTTTTTTTTAATAGGTTTGCATTGCTAGAGCTCAATCAATCTGAACAAAATTTCCGTGCCATAGTCCATATTCTGCGGACCCGAGCCTGCAAAACGTTCTCATTACTTCAGGTAACAATCCTCTCCTTCACCATGGGTATGAAAGTAGCGGCGCCTAGAGCTATATCTCTCCCATATTGTAAAGTCGGGACTATAAAGCACATCTCCGTTCTCATATTGAAATTCGAAGAGAGCTCGCAGAAACTCAGGTTTAATGGCTAGCTTGTCCACAAAAGAGTCCCTGGTGGCTTTGCAGTTCCATTTTGCAAGGAAATAAGCGAAGTTGGCTGCAAAGTACAAGTGAAGCTTGTTTTGGGAGCTTATCTCCTCAAAAACCAGCTGCGTAGTTGTGGCGTTGAAGTATTGATGCTCACCGCGCTGCTTGGCTTGGAAGTCCTGCAGACGATCGATAAGCCTGTTCATCAAGTCGTGATTGCAGAGCTTGTCAGCCAAGATAAAAGATGGCAAGAAGTACTTCTCGAAGAAGTGCCTGGTATACGGACCCTGGTCTGCAGCCTCCGAGGTACAAATTTCGAGCAGCAGATTTGTGTCTGTGGTTAAGCAGGAAGGTCAGCCAACGCTCAATGCAGATTTTTCGGGGATAGATCTGACTTTATTGGAGAGAGAGAGAGAGTTATCAACGAAAGAATGAGGCTTTTCATCTACTTACCACCATAAAGCTACGTGATGAAGGTCGTGAAAGCTTCTTCAGCGTCGTCAGGGAAGGTCATGAATCCAGAATTTGCTTCCTTAAATCCCGAGTTGAAGGCGTTGGAGAAGTATTCGCAACGATCGCAGAGCAGTTTCTTGTGGATGAAGAACTTTTTGGCTCTAGGACCAACAATCAAGGAAACCATTTCGGTCCCAAGGACACTGGAAAGATATTAACAGCGTGTCTCTAAATAAGGTTGGAAAACAAACAGAGTGTAGCACAGGAGATTGAACTTACTCTGAACTAAGACGCGTCATCTTGGAGAGAGACATCTTCGAAGTTGTTGCTTTTTTTTTCTGAAAGGAGTTGCGGATAGAAGCTATAGTCGAGCACCAGGTCGAAGGCCATCAGATAAATACCTGCTAAAAGTACCTAAATTTTACCGAGAATGTGCCTTCCCATGTCCCAGGAATCATCGAGTGAATGAATTCCAGTCTGGAACAATGATATCAAAAAGCATATCCTGCCAAAAATTCACTGGCTTCGAAAGGTGAGCACAAAGTTAAAAATGCAGATTTAACTAGTATGCTCATTTAACGAGCATAACAAATAGCAATAACTATCATGTTTTTAAATTAATGAATTTGCAAAAGACGGTCAGAACTGCAGACTTGGTCTCCTAAATAAATCGAGTTGAAGGAGGAGCTTTAGAATTTCGTTCAATCCTTTGGTCTCATTCAACTTTGGCTCACATTCCTTCTTTTTCACACCAATCTTTGCGAAAGGTCTGTCACCAAACAGCTCAAGACTATGACTGATTTTCGCAGCCAGCATCAAGAGCTTGGTCTTTCTCATTCCACGCTCGAGCATCCCCAAGTTTCTGTGTCTCCATTCTGTATCTTCTTCTTGACAACAGCATGGTTTTCTGCAACCAGTATTGAGTTGCTGATTCCTTGCCCACGATCTGCTGCTGTTAGCTTTGTAAAGAGATTTTGGGGGAAGCATTATGCTCAAAAGTTGGCATGGCATAAATTGCATCTCCAGCGAGATTGAGTCGTCCACCGTGCTTGTCACAGCCTATTATCTTCTTCCAAAGCTTCACCTTGTTAGCCAAATCTGCTCCCTCTTTCAATCATGTCAAAGCGCTCTTCCAAGGGTCGATTCAAGCCTCTGCTCATACGTAGGCAATCACTTCATCAGCATTCTACAAGTAAAACTGTACGTGACTCATTTACATCTAAGCATTTTCCCTGTCGGGAATATCCGAGTTGGAAAGCATGCAGAAGGTCTTGGGGTCATATTGAGAGCCAGAATCAAAGGTAGAATGGAAAGCTGAGTTCTTTAGGAAATGAGATTGCTCTGTTGTAGAGCTTTGTTTTGGAACCCGAGCAAGATATCCAAAAGTCTGGCAAAGGCTTCTCTGGTCTAACAAGAAAAAGTGAATAGTAAACACGACTTTTCGCCCACTGAGTCGTCTCATTCCCCGGTTACAACCGTCGAAAGTAAATTTCCGATCCTTGTAATCGATATTCAATAATCAGTACAATTCTATATTTACTTCATACTAAATACCCAACCGAATCTGTCAGCCTCTTCAACAAATCATCTTTAAGCAATCTGCTAAATTGCTCCAAACGGGCAATGAGTCCGACCCACTTCGCGACAACTTCAAAGATCGTCAGGTTAAATGATCGAGTTACCACCACTAAGGGTTGGCAGAATTCATGACGCAATACTGGCTTTCAATATACTATAGCTCGAGGAACATTTAAAGCCTAACCGCCATTTTGCTTTTTTAAATGTTCCCACATTAGTGGCTCGTTGCTTTACGAATGTTCCATAAGTTATAGTACATTGAAACGCAGTTCTGCGCCACGAATTCTGACAACCCCAAGTGGTGGTACAATCGATCGAGACCGCCAACCCACCACACTTGGATATATACCAGTCATATTTATCAGCATCGGAGAAAAGCACCGAGAACCCATCCCCCAATATCCCTACCATAATCCTCGAGTTCCTGCCCCCATGTCCTGCTCTTCAGCGCCCAACGATGATCTTTCCACCAAATAGCAGAATACAGTCATCCTTACGGCATTCCAGCGTGTGGCAAGTGGGCACGAAATCATTTCTATCCCGCAATGGATGATTATTGGGCTCGAATATGGCGACGGTCTTAAGTATCTAATGCAGGACCATCCGAGTCTCTGGATCGTTTTGTGGATTCATACATCTTTTCCTTCAAGAGCGCAACTGCATTCAATTCTTCTTGAACTCTTGGTAAATGAGAAATCCAGCCATGCCTGGTAAAAGTCAGCACTTGTCTTCCTAACATCTTGACTTGGAGATCCTGGGCGCCGCGTCAACGACAAAAACTTCCATTTTGCTCATTCACTGTATACCAAAATCCAGAGGGAAAGAGTGGAGATTAAACCCATCTTCGGCTCATGATTGAAACTCGCCGTGAGGAATTCAGCACACGCATGGCATAGAAACGCAACCTGATTTCGTCCCACCTTTTGGATCGTTAGTGGTTCAGCCCACTCAAGGCTCCATTGACAGTGCTCAACATGAGAACTCCATCCAAAGGCAAGGAAACCTACCGAAAAGATTCATAATTTCTTCTTAGAATACCAATACTTTATGTCGATGAATGCTCTCAATCCTTGTCCACCACCACCACCACCAATAACATCAAGTTCCCCCTCTTCCATCTACCATCCTCCAGCCACCGCCTACCAATCAACCTCCCAATCCTCCTCACTTCCTCACTTCCCCTTCCCCCTCCCCTCCCCTTCCTCCCATCCTCCCCCCATACCAAAATCCCCCATTCCTCTCCCCACAACCCCTCAAACCTCAAAAACCGCCTCAATAAACCCTCTCATAAAAAACACCAAGAAACTCTCACAACCCAGCCCAGCCAATCCCAGACCACACGAATACGCCAAACAACAATCGACCAATATGTAAAGCACTGTTCTAGGAAGCTGAGCTGGAGCTGAAGGGACCGAGAGTCGGGATTCCATGAGGAATTGAGGAGGCAAAAAAGAGGGAGAGGGACGGTGGAACAGTGACTTTTCGTTGGCGACGAGGGACGGGATGAGGAGATTGTGGGAGGTAGGGTGGAGATTTGACCTAGTATTTTGAGGCATTATTGATCTGCAGCTTGTTTTGGCTATCAATAATCAACCATCAAGCAAGTGTGTCTTGTTGGAGAAGTACGAGGTGGTAGATATGGTTGTGAGGGGAAAGGGATTTGGAGATATTACTCCTAACACAATCTGGTTTGGATCAGACCAGGAATTTGAGCATGAGGAGTGGCTCTTGGCCATGATAAATTCTTCGTATGTACTGTACAATACATGTACTCATTCAGGGTATCCCCAAAACTCCATCCAACAATTTCCCTCTTCACCCAACCATTCAACAAGCAATACCCAACGAAACAACCCCCGTAATACCAAGCACACCCACACCCCATCTCACATCCCGCCATCCTTCGCCGGAACTCGTAACACCACTCTCCACCGTATCTGATGCCTTGCCCTTTATTTGCTTCTTGACATTATCAATAAAGTACTGATTATTATCTCCCACGACGTTCCCAGGCGGAAAGTACTCGCAGACGATGTACCAACCAGGAGTTTCTGCAAAATCCTTCATTAGCAAACCATTCCACACTACTTCTAGCCGCAACGCAAGGGAGCAAGACTCACTATTCTCCCCCGCACAATCCGTCCTCCCACAGCCAACAGTCGTAGTATTACTCCAAACCAACTGCGTGAAATGTCCCGTCCCCTCACTAAACCCCGGCTTCGCCCAATTATACTGTTCTCTTTCCAAACCCCACGCATCCACAGCCGCGGAAACGTTCGCGTAACCCGCAGCCAGGTTTTCGCCTGTTGGTCCGCCCTATCCCACCATCAACCTCTTGTTTCCAAAAATCGATAAAGAAACAGAGGGGAAACATACGCTATGATCAAAATTGCATTTTGAGCTCCAGTTCAGGGCGTATTTCGCACTGGTACTGTTCCACGTCACGGCGGAGACGTTGTGCTCGCTGCGGTAGAAGTTCGTGGCTGCCAGGATGGCGTTCTGGAAGGCTTGATCGTTGGTGTAGCTTGTGCTGGTTGGTGTTGGAGGGGTGGTCATTGTGACGATGGTGGTGGAGACATCTGCGAGTGCTGTGTGGGCGAAGAGGAGGAGCGCGAGGCTCGTTGGGAGGAGATGCATCGTGCTGTGAGCTAACCTAGCTATATCGGCTATACAAGAAACAAATCACTGGAAATAGGGTTTATAGATGAAAGCAGAATCAATAATCTAGTTTTAGAAGAAGCATATGGATGCAGAAGATTGATATAGACTTGAGAGAGACGAAGATCAGATGAAAGAAGGAAGAGAGCTGGGCTGGAGAATGCGGGGGACAAAGGTAAGGACCCGAAACCAAGGCCCGAACTGCCAGGACCCTCTGCATGCCCCGAACCTACCGGCTGGTCTACCCCGTTTCTATTCGTCGCGGAAGTGAGGCTGTGTGCATGTTGAAGCTCACGGGACGGTCATCGTTGTGGTTGTTTCTTGCTTCTGCCCGTGGAGGGGCTCGGTTGGATGCTGATGTCCGTGTGATGACGTTGCGGACAGGGGTTCAGCCGGGGTACTGTATGATTAGTCAGCACTCGTCCGTCTCGAGTGACCTGGAATTTGACGTCTTGAACTTTTCTCCAGGTTTATAACAAATTTCTCTTGGCAGGAACCTTTTCCATAGAATCCAACTTTGGATCCTTCGCTTAAATTGGGCCTTGAAAAGAAGATCGAAGTAGCTTCTTATCCAGACCCAGCTTATGGACCGAGAAAACTCAAGACACACACACCACAAACATACACATACACAACACGCAAAATACGCAGTTACAGCTGATGTGAATCCATTATCTATGGGCCCACGGGTATAATATGTAATGTGATCGCCTTTACTGATCGTACAAAAGAGGAGGGTCATTTAACTCATGTCATCAAACGTCCTATCATCCTCCTGGAGCGTGTACTCCCTCTAATCTCGTCCAACCGTCAAAACTCCCAGTAATCGCCATTTGTGCCAAAGAGATCCATCGTTCGTATGCTGATTCCAAGAAAGTACAGGAAGTTAGGGGAGATCAAAGAAAACCTCATGACTGCATTCTCGGGAAAGGCAGGCACTTTTCCATCCCAAAAACCGATTGAGAAGATATCAATCTTGAAGGATCAATGGAAGTGTTTAAGAAAGCATTGCAAGCTTCTGGAGAACCGTCAAGACACCTGCAGATTGTGGTCAGCAGATTGCTTTAATTAGAAAGGTAGAATGCTTACCAGTCACGCCCTGAGTGAGGGTGTAGCCAGCTTCAGTATTTCGGCTTCCAAGGCTCACAGTCGTGACATGCTTGACAGTCTTATCAACACCGAGCTCATTGGCCCAGCGAAAGATAACTTCGTCATCACGACCGTCACCAGCAACCATGAGGAAGTCAACAGGAGACTCATGCTCGACACTGGGGGCCAGTCCCTTCTTGAGGCCTTCGAAGATCTGCATAGCTGCTGTGCCTTTTGACCAGTCAATCGGCTCAACCACTACAGCACCTGAGGAAACAGGTTAGCAGGTCACGTGAAAGCGGATTAGAGGATCAAACCTTCGACGGGAATAGCTCTCACTCTCTGCTCCTCACAAGCATCATTGATGTGGCTAGCACAGTCACCTGCTTGCCGGGCTGCACTTTCTTGATCCTCGCAGCTCTTATAGTGGAAGATGAGGCTGCAATGGCGTGGCTCGATCCATGATCCAGGGGTACGTTCATGGTAGTATTCCATGATGCCTTCAACAGATTCCTTCCAGTCACGCATCTTCTCTGGGTCGGCCATTTCAACCCATTTAGAGGAGCCAAATTCCTTCAGGAAGCAGCCATTCTCAGCAATCAACCCGAGGTTGGGGACACGCTTGAAAAGACGGTCGAGCTCTTCTGGTTGGCGGCCTGACATGACATAGATAGTGTTGCGATCATCGAGGAGGAGATCATTCAAGACGTCCAAAGTACGCTATGTTTGTTAGCTTCAAAGTGTTCCAGGTGTCTGCGCTCAACTTACCTGAGGGCTGGTGAGGATAATATCATTCGGTGAGCCCCAAGAGGCAAGAGTACCCTCATAATCGAGGATGAAGAGTCTTCTCTCAGACTTCTGATACTGGCGTCCGAGCTGATTGATGGACAAACGAGGCACAGAAGTGGTATCACGCCGGTGTTGCTCAGCGTACACCTTCTCAAGTCTCGTGAGGAAAGCAGTAAACCAATGCTCAGCGGTATGGTGCATGACAGCCTTGTATAGGGCCTTCCAGCGCTTCTGCTTCTCTTCATCATCCATCTCAAGGGCTTGCTTGATCGCATCGGCGCATTGGCGATAGTCCCAAGGGTTGACACACAGCTCATTTCCACCAAATACTGAGGAAGAGCCAGTGAACTCGCTCAGAATCAGTGAACCAAACTTATTGTGGCCTTCGAACTTGCCGTCCTGGCAGAAGAGGTATTCGTGAGAAGTTAAATTCATGCCCTCACGTTGACTGGTGATCATCAAAGCATCAGCTACAGTAAGCAATGCTAAGTACTGGGGGTAACTGATGTCTTGCTTGAGGTAGACCACAGGTTGATATGCAAGATTTGCCCAAGAGGAATTGACTCTCGTGACAATATCCGACACCGTAGCATCAAGTTCAGCTTGTTCGGTAGTAGAAGTGGCTACCTGAATCATGACAACTCGATCTCGCCACTCAGGGTATTTATTCAAGAACAGCTCGTAAGCCAGGAGCTTCTGTCGAACACCTCGCACGTGATCGAGCTTATCGCGAGCAACAATCAATTTCTTGCCAAAGTATCGGTCTTGCATAGTCTTCATCCACGATGCCACATTTGGGTCGTCGCGATTCATGTCCAAGGCAACAGGGTCGATACCAATTGCAAGATCGATCACGTCGACGAATCGATCCTCGAGTTGGACACCGTCATTGGTAGCCTCAACGCAAAGCAGCCTGCTGCAAGTCTGAAGAAAGTGGCGTGCATACTCATGGATTTGGAAGCCAATGAGATTGGCGCCAAGCATGCCTTCCAGAAGCTCTTTTCGAACAGCCAAGCAACGGAAAACCTCAGAAGAGGGGAAGGCCACATGAAGGAAGAATCCGATCTTAGCATCAGGAAGCTTCTTCCGCACCATTGATGGAACCAGGAGAAGATGGTAGTCGTGGACCCAGATGACATCTCCACGCTTCCAGTTCTTGACGATCTTGTCCGCAAAAGCCTGGTTGACCTTCACGTAATAAACCCAAGAATGATCTTCGTAGGCTTTGCTCTTGGGATTATCAGGAATTTGATAATGGAAAACGGGCCAAAGGATTTGCTTGGAGTAATGAGTGTAATGTCCGTCGAAATCGGAGTCCTTGCAAAACACTGTCAAGCAATCGTATTCGGTCGCCAATCGGTCCTCGATATCTTGTTTCTGCTGTGTATCCTCGAGAGCGTCCGTCGGCATGCCCAAGGTCCCAACCCAAATCTTATCAGTCAACTTATCATTTCTGACCGCCGCCTGAACTGCGTTGCGAAGCCCGCCATTGCCTTGGTCTGCTGGAACGACAGTCCAGTCGGCGTGGGCAAACACACGATCATGGCTGTCACTTCTCTCGGCGAGAGGTTGACGAATACCTGCTCGGCCAAGAATTTCTGCCTTCTCCACAGTCTTTTTGTGCTTCAAAATGTCTGCGGGCGGAGGAGAGCTAGCTCTTGATCGAGGCTGGGTGAAAATTCGTCCTGTACCCCATGCTGGAGAATGCGGGTCGCTGGGAGCAACTGTAGAACGAGGGCCTTCTTGCTTGGGGAAGTGGCCGCGGAGGTCAGGATTCTCGACCTGGGCGAAGAATTCGTCATGGTCTGCTTCGGCGATTGGAGTCTGGGGAGGTGTGAGGTCGCGCTGTTGGGTGAAGAGGCTTGGCTTCGAGGTGTCAATCTTGGTCGTCGATCGTTTCGGTGCATGGGGTCCGGGCCGACCACCACGAGAAGGACTAGAGGTAGGTAGGGTAAAGTTGATGGTGTTGGGAAGAAAGCTGTGTATGGTTCTCCATTAGTAAAAAGTTACACAATGGTGGCAATGTGAGGGGTTGTTGTGCAACTTTGGGTAGTGCCAAGAGCTGGAGCTACCACAAGCTCTAGGCAACTCCTCATCGTCTCAACAAGCTGTTGCAACGTTCCGCAGAGGGTGTTGGAGCATGTACGGAGGAGGGAGAATGTATTTCCAGCGCCCAATGGGCACCATAGAAATTCAACAAAAGCTCTACTTACAGTGAAACCACGAAGAGGGTCATTTTAAGAGTTTGTGGGGACGCTCAAGTCCAGCTCGCAGGATGAAAGGAGAAAAAGGGAACGTGAAGTTGGAGATCCGAAATTGCGCGATCATGAGCTTCGTAAGATAGTAAGGAGGTGCTGGTGAAGGAGAGTAAGTAGAGGCGGAGGGGGGTGCAATTGAGGTGGGCTGATGGCGTTTCGGTTTGCTAAGCGGAAGTGACCCCGCAAAGTATATCGGAGCTGGGCAACGAGCGACAACAAAGTCGCGATTCTTCGAGCAGCTTCGATGGTGGGGTAATGGTAGGTAGCTCTGCGGACCTAGAGTCCGGAGAGCTGAGGATTTGCTGATGCTGAGGAGCTGTCTCAACGGGGGATGCGCAGTTACATGTAGTAAGTAGTAAAGTGTTCTGATTGTGAAGCGTTGCACGGAGATGGGTCATCTGCGGTGGTCTGAGGTCTTGATTAAACAAGTCGGATTCCCAGGAAAGGAAATAGGTGAGGTAACAACAATTTCTATTTTGCATCACGCATCTCGCATCTCGCATCTCGCGTCTCGCATCTTCTAGATTGTGCAAAAAGAGCCATACGTCAGGCACATGCAGAACCTTAAGGCGACCGGGATCTACTGCAAGTTTCCCGGTTGGCAGCGATGCAGCGGCAGAATTTCAGGCCGGGGGAAAAAAAAGATTTCCAAGAGCTTGAGCTCGCGAACAATTTAGCAGGCACAGCCCTGCCATTGGTCAGAACAGAGTGCCGGCCGTTGACGTGGAGGGTTGTCGGGAGAACACGGCCAGGGCTGAAGTCTTACATGGTCGACAATCAAAATGGGACAGCAGTGCATATATCCCTCAGTCCTATCTATCTGGCCGAAGGCGAAGGATTCATCATCAGAAAGGTTCAGAGTGGGAGGGGTCGAGGACAGCTTAGCTTCCTGCCCCTCCCTGAAACCAGCTCACCAGCTCACCAGCTCTCCTCTCCAGCCACACTTTCACCGCTTTCGCCTCGCCAGGAGTCTAGCCTCCGGGAACCTGGAACCCTTTTCAAAACAGGGAACGGATCTTCACCTGCAAAGGCTACGCAGGCCCAGTACACTAAGTAGTCTCGTCATCGAGCCGGACCATTCAACTAAGGCTAACTTCCCCCGTGTGGATACTGATTGGGTGCCAAATACTCCAGCTCAACTTCACCTCAACCAGCAACTTTCAGCCCCTCCCGATGCCACCTCCCCGACCTGCTGTTGACGAGGCTGCAAATCTCCCAAAGCAGACAGAACGTTTTTGGGCCGACTATATCCACCAGTATCCGTCCACTGATTGCTTACGATGGGTGGACGGGGGACGGTCATCTAGCAGCTTGCAGCGTGCATCCCGTCGACTCCCTAGATTGCAGCTTGCAGCTTGCAGCTTGCATGTTCGATATTCGGGGTTGGGGGAAGAGATATACCGACAACACCACTCTTTTCCGTGCCGTTGGGCAGCACACCTTATCAAATATCAAATACTGCATTCGTGTCTCGGGCACTCCCTTCTTGCCTCCACAAGGCTGGGTACACTAATGCCAAGCACGCTGCACGCGCCCTCCCACCCCCCTAGACGTGAGCTGATTAGCGAGTCGAGGAAAGGGGGGACAGCGGAAAGCAGAATATGCCGTGCAACCGAATGCGGCAATCATGCGAACATGAACACGCTTTGCATAATCGTGTCATGAAGAGGTTCGCTGCCCACATGGCATGGAATGAACTGACGTGCTCCAGGAGAGACAAGAAATGCAGAGCTAAATCCCTTCGTGGGGGAAGCTGTTGATTGTCTGATAGAGCTCGGAGAGTTTATGGACCCCTCGAGCTCTGCTTACGTCTCAAGCGCGGCACGCGTCCCGGATTTCCAAGCATTGGGAGGGTTCGGGTCGAAATGTGATGGCAACAGTGAGCAAGTTAGTTTCTCTTCGCTATATTTAGCCATTAACTTCATGCGGCGGTGACAGCTTTCCCGCAGCCTTCATCCGACTTTTCATGTAATTCGCTTTAAAAGCTCAAGAGGCAAGAATCAATTGTTGAAGCTGCAAGAGAAGTTGAAGTAGTCCATGTCACATGACCTTGCTCAAAGTTATGTCGCACTGCAAGCTATACTCAGTTAACTACAGCCGGAAGCAAAGGAAAGGACAGGTGATGCCTTACAAGAGCAGATCTGTATCAGTAATGCAGCGCCACAGGGGTATAGCAACGTGATGAGAGCCAATCCTCCAAAAAATCCCCTTCAAAATGCCTACCGATCACCTCCTCTTCCTAGACTTCACCCTCCCGCTGGCGCTTTCGCCGCAGTTCTGCCAGTAATTCCTCGAGTTCCGCAATTGTACTGTCTTCTTCCAAAATGATCTTCAAGTTCCTCTTTCGACCTCGAAGCTCAATGCCCTCAAATTTCTCATCATTGTTGTCATGGGGATCTGCGTCTTTGTTTCCGTAACTCTTTCCTTGGCCCTGCTCAGATAGGACAAACCTTTCGAAGAAGTTCAATGCCAGATCGAGATCACACACTTCCTCTCTGAGATATCTCAAAATCGCTTGTTCTGGAAGTTGAGTCAGTGACCTGGCGCTGATCTCTGTGCCACATTGTGCGTGCGCATTCCCTGAACGAATCAGCTGCACTAATGCCAATAGCTTGCTTCCAGCATGCTCTGCACTCACGCCTGCTTCAACATAGGCATCTTCATAAGACGGAAGCACCTCCAGAGATTGAATGACCCCTCGAACAATGAGCTTTTGCGTCCTGCTCCTCAAAATTTCATACTGAGAAGCCAACGAAGGCGGCTCGATTGATCTTTTGAGACCGCATCTGTCCACGAAAGCCGAATCAAGAGACTCGACCATGTTCGATGTGCAGAGGAAGATGACGTTTGGGTAGCCTCTCGTTCTGTCCAAGCCCGTCAACAGAGCATTGGTTGCTCGCAGGGAGTCTTGTGATTCGGACCGCTGCATGACAGCGTGACGCGAGCCTGCAATACTTTCGACCTCGTCGATCAGAACGCAGATAAATTTCTCGGGGTCTTCTTGGCACATCCGTGAGATCTTCATGAAGATTCTATCAACCTGGATAAACTCGGGTCAGTCGTGCTCGAGTAACAGGTTTAAACGTTAACTCTGGAAACTTCCAGAAGACACTGAACTTGGACATGGCTGTTGAATATCCAAATCCATTCGCTTTCAAGGTCAGAATCCTTGGACATCCTAATACATAAGGAAGCTTAGAGAATATCCTTACTTGCTTGGCACTCTCGCTGTAGTATTTGGACATCAGTGCCGCTGTCTTTATCTGAATCAGCTGGGTCTCCTTATAAGTCGAATTCAAGCGAATTGAGATCTTCTGCGCGAGGCCTTGGCATAGAGATGTTTTTCCTGTCCCAGGCGGCCCATAAAGCAGAATGAGTGGGTTGATATCGCCACCTTTGCCATCCAAAGAGCGAGAGAATCGAACTGCAGCACGTCAGTACCCAAGCTTCTCCTTTTCGTTCTAGGGCAAGACTCACGTATGTTCGTCATCATCCATATAAGATCGCCCTTGATATCGTCTTCAAACACGAGCATGTGAAGAGGTTAGTTCGATGTCCTTCTGATGTTCGGGAAACGGATTTGCATGACTTACTCATCCCATTTGCCTTCATACATCACATGCGGCATTTGCGTGATATCTGCTTCGGGGAAATTTTTTTGCTCTTCAAGTGGTCTTGGGGTATGGTACAATGCGTACACCTGGACCTTGACCCTGACGTTGTTTGAATTGTAGCAGTTCTCCAGCGTTTTCGGGCCGAGATACTCGACCACTTTCAATGACTGCAAAGTAGCCTTAGAACCCTCGTAGAATGGACCGAGTCTCAACTCGGCAGCTGTTCGAAAGTCAGCAGGGAGGTCATAGGAAGGATGGAAGTGCAGCCGACTTCTTTCATTTACCAGAACATCCTCCAGCAGCTCGAAAGTGTTATTGGGCGAAGACAGCTGCTTTTCCAGATCCTCCTGCAACTGCTCCAAGGTCAAGATTATATTGAATACAAGGGAAGAAGAACAATTCTTACCTTAGATACCACGACCTGAAGTTGGGGATCCGTGATCACGTCGTCTCGGATCCTAGCTTCAACGAAGAGGATGCCGCGTCTGGGAACAACCTCCGCCTTATCGACAACCACGTAGTCTCCACCCAATGATCTGGGTACGGCCTCTATCTCTTCCTTCTCTTCCATCTTGAGCCTTGTTGTTACCAGAATATCTCGAACAATTAAAGGAGGAGTAGTGAAAGAAAAGAAGATGGTGGTGCGGACGTAGTAAATCAACAAGGGGTTCATGCAGGCGCTCGCTTATGCAAGTGAAGCGTCATCGTTGTGAGGTAAAAGCGTGAACCAGCCCACGAACCTCACACCTTCATGAACTCGGAAAATTCATCAACATTCGTGCGACATGGACGGTATCTCCATCGCGAAGAATCGTACGTGTAAGAAGATTGACCCGACAAACCCTACCGCCACCGGACAGAACGAAATCTATGTCCAGCTTGTCCTGTCCTTGGCGCTGGGAATTTCGGCATTCTTCGCGTTCTGCGTGAGTCTCCCAAGGCTATGACAAGTCCGCAGAGTTCTGACGTTAACAGTTTCTTCGTCCACGATGGAAGAGCCTATATGCTGCGCGGAAGAGGCAGACAGAATCTGCAAAATCTCTGCCTGAGCTCCCGGATACATTCTTTGGATGGATGCCCGTTTTGTACAAAGTGACGGAACAGCAAGTCTTGGCTTCCGCAGGCCTTGATGCTTATGTGGTGAGTTTGCAGACATATATATCCTGGATATGTCTGGTTCTGAGCAATTATAGTTCCTGGCTTTCTTTAAAATGTCAATAAAAACTTTTGGAGTTATGTTCCTCATCACTTGCGCGATATTGGCGCCAATCAACAAGAAATTCGACTATCTCCCGACTCCGGGAGACAGCTCCGATCCCCGAAAACCACCTGAACTGTTCTCGAATAACCCAGTTTGGGGGAGTTGGAGGATTGTTGAAGATACCGTTGTCCAGGCAAAGGATGGGAAGACTGCGCTGCCAGACACCGACTATCTTTGGGCCTACCTAGTCTTTACCTATTTTTTCACTGGGCTTGCCCTTCATTTCATGACGTCTGAAACCCGGCGCATAATAAAGGTTCGGCAGGAATATCTTGGAAGTCAGTACACTATAACGGATAGGACGATCAAGCTTTCTGCTATTCCCCCGGAACTTCGGTCCAAGGAGAAGATCAAGGACTTCTTGGAGAAGCTTGAGATCGGAAAGGTGGAGAGCGTGACTATATGCTGTAATTGGAAATGGCTGGATGATATGATGGACAAAAGAGCCCACGTTATTCGGAAATTAGAGGAGGCGTGGACGGTACATCTCGGACGCAGGAAGACGCCGGTCCTCGATCCAGCTCAAAGTGCACATCCAGGCACAAGCGACGAGAATGAGGAAACTGAGGGTCAGGAAAATGATACCCTACTAGGTGAGAGCCATGTCACTGCATACGAAAAGCCCCGCCCTACTACTAGAATCTGGTATGGTTTTCTCAGTCTGCAAAATCGGAAGGTGGACGCCATTGATTACTATGAAGAACAACTACGGAAACTCGACGAGAAAATTACCATGGCGCGCAAAAAGTCATACACGCCAACTCCTTTGGCATTCGTTACAATGGATTCCATTCCCGCTTGTCAGATGGCTGTGCAAGCCCTCCTGGACCCATCACCAATGCAGCTTTTAGCCAAGCTTGCTCCAGCGCCATCCGACATTGTTTGGTCAAACACATACCTGCCTCGCTCGAGCCGCATGATCCGTGCCTGGACGATTACAATATTTATCATTGTCCTCACCATCTTTTGGCTTATCCCGGTGGCAGGGCTGGCTGGGCTACTCGATCTCTGTTCTATCGAAGAGGTGTGGCCAGGGCTGGCCGAGCTTCTGTCTAGGCACGACATTCTTAGAGCTCTGGTGCAGACTGGGCTGCCTACCCTCGTTGCATCTTTGCTCAACATTGCCGTTCCATTTCTATACGATTACCTGGCCAATATGCAAGGAATGATTTCCCAAGGGGATGTGGAACTCTCTGTGGTATCCAAGAACTTCTTCTTCACGTTCTTCAACGTCTTCCTTGTTCTGACAGCATTCGGGGCCGCAAGCAAATTCTGGGGTGAATTACAAGATTCGTTAAAGGACACCACGAGGCTTGCGTATAACCTTGCCCGGGCCGTGAAAAGTCTGGCAGTGTTCTACATCAATTTTATCCTCCTTCAAGGTGTTGGGCTCCTTCCATTCAGACTCTTGGAATTTGGCAGTGTATCGCTGTACCCGATCTTACGCATGGGAGCCAAGACCCCAAGAGACTATGCCGAGCTCGTCCAACCTCCAGTCTTCAAATACGGGTTCTACCTCCCGTCTGCTATGCTTATCTATATACTGTGCATTGTGTACAGTATTCTACCCGCAGGATACATGGTCCTACTCTTCGGCCTCATCTATTTCGTCTTTGGATATTACACATACAAGTATCAGCTGCTGTACGCCATGGATCAACCCCAACACGCAACTGGAAAAGCATGGCCCATGGTATGTTATCGCATTCTCGTTGGCCTCGGTGTCTTTCAGATTGTGATGGCTGGGGTCATTGCCTTGTCAAATGCGTTCGTGCCTGCTGGACTGGTGGTTCCGTTAATCCCGTTTACGCTCTGGTACAGTTATTATTTTGGTCGAACTTATGAGCCCCTGATGAACTTCATCGCATTGAGGTCTATTCGACGTGACAGCAATACAAGCACCAATATTGCAGGCGAAAGTGTGGAAAGTAACTTGATAGATGCCCGTCTCCGCAGAAGGCAAAGTACTGTGGATGAAGAAAGAGAGAAGTTTTCGAAGTTCATTAATCCAAGTCTCACTGTTCCGTAAGTTTCCCTGATCATCCCGACCATTCTCGTCTCGATAACGATTCATTGACCATTTCATAGTCTGGAGAAACCGTGGATTAATTCAGAACCGAATTTGCCCGGTGATGCACCTCAAACAGATCAGCTCGAACGAGAAGAGAGTGCTGCAAGCTCTCTGAGCTTGGGCGATACACACATCGTAAGGAGCCTTTTCCTTTATCCAATATTCCAAGCTTCGTATTTTCCCGAGCAGGGAGCATGTCCCTTCAAGCCTTCATCCGTTCAAATCCGTACCCTTCGGGATTTTCCTGCGAAATTCAGAACATTCAATTCCATCTCTTCTGAGTGTCCCACATGCCATGGACAGTCGCAACTCCCCAGCCCAATCATCTGAGGTCCCTCGTTCATGAATGAATATGAAGCTAATTTGTTTAGTGGCGTGATAACGGAGACGCAAATGTATAACACCCCGTCCGGACATTGGAGGCGTTCCCAGTCTTTACATAGCGGTGAGGAGGTATCGCACCTTCCATCAGGAGTTCCTTCTACATTTTGTAATAGCAATATACCCCAGTAGTTCCTTCCCGAAATGCATTCTTTGATGTTTTCAGATCGGTTGCTTCTCTCAACACTAATTCCCATCACGACTTGCTTCATCAATAACTGCTCCTTGTCATCCTGCATCTCTTATCAGAGCTGCAGGATAATCTACATCCTTTCAGTACAGATTGTAATTCATTTTATCATATTAAACCAGATTCATCTAGCCTCCCTCCCATTCCTGCGAGACTTCCGAAATGACCGTCGTTTCCTATCATTCAACTCTCATCAGCGACCTCGCCTCCCGGGAGGAGGCCGTCGACAACACGTCTTCCCATATATTTCTGTCACGGGGCGTTGCCGGCGCAGATGTTGGACAAGTAGCTCCAGCGCCTCGACCGCCCTCACCGACCTTTGTCATGTCCGTTTTGGATTCCGAATCAAGCCATTTGATGAATCTTGGGAGCACAGCTGCCAATATCACATCTACTGATGCCACCAATAACCCAGCTCTCTCGGAACATTCTCAGGTGAATCAAGATCCCGTGAGAAGTAAGCCTTCTTTCCATCTGCCTGGAACATGAAGCTAATTAATGCTGGAGCCGACGAGGCCAATGGCCGCATGTCTGCAGATCACCCAACAACAATCGTAATGCCTCTCGAAAACACCGCCGAGGGATTACAAGATGTATTAGCTGGCAATCTAACCAAATCTGTTGACAAGGGGAAAGTCAAAGAGGCTGATCGAGGCAGGACGCTGGCAATAGGGCCAAGATACTCAAATCCGCTCGCAAAGGCCGAGTCCAGACCACGGAAGAACGATGCTACCATTGAACTTGATGTTCAGCGAATCGAAAAAAGACAACCGAGCCGCAGCAATACCATCTCGAACTTTGAAGACCCGAATGATCCTTGCGCATTCTTGGAGGACAACTTACTTGAGCCTTGTCCACGTGGCTCTATCCGCAACTCAGTCTCCGAGGTCCTCAGCGCCTCAGAAAGCTCAATTGGTCTTCCAGGTCGTATTATCCATGGCAATACGTGGAGTTCCTTCGACAATCCAAGTCTCAACCACCCCCGCCCATCTCGGGCACTCACCACTATCTTTAGTAACTGCCACCCTGTCCAGCCCGCACCTACTTTCCATTCCGAGATCCTGCCAAGAGTCCGTCCAGATATTGATCAACTCGAAAATATTGCTTTCACATCATCGACCCCTCTATGGTCTGGCTCCGGTGCAAGTCCGAGCCCAAGAGCAGCTGATCTCAGTCCAACTTCATCTCAAGCATCTCGACTTCCGACGGAGATTATACAGGAGATATTGTACAATCTGGCACCCGCTGACTTTAATTCTGCCAGGCACACATGTCGGTCATGGTTTATCAATAGCATTGATCGGTCATTGCTCGAGACGATGTTAAGACGGGCTGGCTTTTCAAATCTAATCGTACCCTTGACAGCAGATCAATCTATATTTGAAGAATGTGAAATCAGTGCCGAGTGGTTGATGAGTAAAACGCTTGCCCGAGAATGTGCTGTTGGCCCTGATTGGACTGGGAATGGTCTTGCAAGGGAACACGCATCAAAGACGTTCGGCTCGGCCTTCGTAGAGGTAAGCACGTCCTCTATTTTTCCTTCTATGGCATTCTGACAATCTTTGGGGCAACTAATCATTTCGCTGCATTGTCGATGGAGTCTTGACATCCATACCAAAAGTCCCCGTTGAGCCGTTTTGAGAATTTTGGTGCCTTCAAGCTTTGCGGTCAATGAGTTCTAACCATTTTTCAGACTTCCGCAGTGGACTTCACTGAAGTTGCATTACAATATCCGGGACCCTTTCCAGCTGGAACAATCTTCACTATTAGTAGCTGTGGAAGGTTTTTAATGATTGCCCATGGCTGTTTGGTCTATTTGTATGAACTGAACCGCTCGCACAAAGTCGTCGGGGTTGACTCGATCAAAATTCCTGGTGCATTGCGCCCAGTGACGAGTATTATATGTCCTCGTCGAGTGCTTGCATGCAGCATGGACACCTCCTCGAATAGATATGCCGTGGCTCTTCTTCTTGATGGCCGTATGGGGCTCGTCTGTGACATCAGCACCAATGCGGTATCACCAGCCTCCAGCATCACTGCGGTGGGTACTCCAAACCTCAAACCTGCCAATGTACCGAGTCCAGATTCAACTTCTCAGACTGGAATCCGCGGAACGTCTTTCTTAGACCGGGTATCTCTCAGAACCTCAGCTTCGGCGTCCAGCTCGAGCCACCAAGTAAGTAGAAAGTGTCCCAAATCCGCAAACAATACTTGTAGCCATTGCTGACCCTTCTCAGACAACCAAGGAAGCACCGTTTGTCTTTCCCGGTATCGCTACTACGGGTGCTAGCTTCGCTCTGGCGAACCAATATGAAGGGCAAGATGTATTTAGGGATGATGTCCCTGATCATACTCGGACAGCTGGCCCAAGTTCCCCACATACTTCGCTTCCTCGTCTATGTGCCGATGGTATTGAGGGTCAATTAGGGGATTCTTTCATCGACGCCCTACGACGGCTGCCAAATTCCATGCCCATTGAAAATGGACCTCGTTTGCTCTACCGTAATCTATGTTCAGACGATGATCCTCCTCGATCGGTAGCCATATGTCCTCAACGGCGTTGCGTCGCTTTTGGATGTTCCTCTGGCATAGAATTGCATTGGGTGGATGCACTTACAGGTCAGGACCTCAATAGGTGGTTTCCGCTCACAGCCCCGAGCGACTTTTTGTTCTTTCTACCACCGAGGAAGAGCATTGATTCGGCAAAGAAGCTGAGATTGATCAGCAGCGCTGGAAAGCCAGGCGAAAGACCGGCAATCGCAGAAAGACCATTTGGAACGCGTGTCAAAAGCAGTCCATTCTGGGAGGAACCTCCTGCTGGCTCCAGCTATTCTGAAAGTTCAGACACAGATCTGAATCAAGGCTTTCTCACACGGCTTGGAGGAGATGCTGGCAGGAGTTCTCTTACTGGGCGGATGGATTGTTCTGATCACTATCATGCAATTCCTCTCAGTGACGGTTATCATATTCTTTTCACGGATCCCAGCACTGGATTACTATGTCTCGGAAGTGACGCTCCTGTGGGCGGACCTACGAAACTTCTTCGGAAGATATGGTTTCAAGGGCCGAGAGGGGAGAGCACTCCCATTGCTTACTCGGCTGGTGCTGACTTGAGCTGTGGGGTACGGATTGTGGCCGCATTCGGCAATGGAACCGAGCAGGCTATCTGGTTATTCTCTGTCCCAACTGACGTATTTGCAACCAACCAAGGAGGTCAGTCGCCACTCAGTGCCTCATCCTACTTAAGATCCAGGTCAGGTCAGGAGAATCCGTCCTCTGAATGGATAAACTGGTGGCCAGATGATGGGCTGCAGGAATGGCTTAAGCTCGCACGAGATCCGGTTGCTGGAATTCTTCCTCGAAGTGTGTGGCCGGTCAAGATTCGAGGCCAACAGATTGGCACCTGCAGGGGACTCGTGGATCTTACCATTGATTCTGGTCTTGGCATGACCGTCTGGGCTTTTAATAAGAACGGCATAGCCACTGCTTGGAAGATCGATATTGGCAAGAATGAAAGCATCAAAAGACGATGGGTTATGAGGGATGGCACCATTCGGGAGGGCGATGGGGAGGGCGATATCGAAATGATCGATGCTCCGTCTCCTTCCCCTGACATTCTTCGATCCCCGATGCCACTCACCCAAGAGTCTTTCGATGGATCAGCTCCATTTTGTCCTCGTGTACAGTCGAATGCGGTGCATTACGATTCAGAGGGAGAGTTTCTGATGGACGAGTTGCACTATTCGCACGAATGGTATAAAGATAACTCAGGAGCGGAAGATCACGTATTAGAGCAGCAAGTAGTTCCGAGGGTGTGGAGCAACACAGATAGATCGACCAGACGGTTCAAACGGAAGTTTGTGGATTTGGTGGAGCAGGTGACTGGCGTGGCGAGAATTGACCTTGAAATTCGATGAGAGATTGAGTGACGGAGATTGAGTTTGAGAGTGATGATCGAGGAATGAGGAATGAGGCTGCAGAGAGAAATCCTAGATTGGTTATTTTTTCTTTGGTATAAATATTCATACCGATCCTTTCCAAGATGGAGTGAAGGAGTTGAGTTTGGGAAGAGTGATTGACGAGTGAGGCTGCAGAAAGAACCCCTCGACGAGTTATTCTTTCTTCGGTATAGATTGCCATACTGATTCCGTTCAAGATTGACATCCGTCTTTGCCCCACTCGCCCATTGAAGTTCTCCAACCTCGCCTAACAGCCCTGTTGCCCCCTTTTTCAGGGTCCTGGTCAATCCGGCCTCGACTAGGAATAGTGGGCCTCGGCTTGGCCCCTGAATCCCGTCCGAAGCGAGCGACCTTGCCTTGATTTATCCGTCACAACACCAGGAATCCCCCGTCCGACACCAATTCGCTCGTCGTCATGTGCCCAACCAGCTGCCCAATATTGCCTTCTGCTGCTCTTGCCGGACCAGCGCCTCTTGTGCAACATGCGCTGGCAGATATTAATACATCTGCTTTCGCTGTACCACCCTCACGGGTCCGCTTAATTTGTTCCTCTTGCGATCAAGCACAGCTGTCGACGATTGGGCGGGAAGTGTAGAAGCTTTTACCTAAGTAACCAAAAGAAACTTGGCACGCAACTGGACGAATCACCCCCAAAGCACACAAGAAGAAATCAGCAATGTGTCTCTTCAGCAGTAAGTCTCCTTCCCTCCCCACACCAGTCAATTGCAGCAATGGGGCAGCTTCTAACTAATTGATTAAACCAGCCCGCCCAAAATGGGAGGAAGAAGTCGTCTTCGCAAATCGTCCCAGCAAGCGCCGTAGCAGCCGCACCGTCGAAGAAACCGTCGTCCGCCGCTCCTCTTCTCGTCATGCACAATACGTGCAAGCCCCGCGTGCCTCGACACCGATTATCCGTCCTGCGAGCCCGCCGCGACCTAGATCCGTGAGGGCTTCTACGCCGCCTCCTGCTCCGGCTCCACCGCGGATCGAGCTCGTGGAGGTGGATGAGGAGAGGGAGAGGAGGTCGACTCCAAGGGGCAGTAGGGCCAGTGTTAGTCATGCGGGGACGAAGAAGAGTAAGAGGGGGAGTCGGGGCGGCGAGGAGGTTTATATTGAGAGGGAGAGGGTTACGGAACGTATTGATCCGGGGCCCGAGAGGAGTAGTGTCGAGATGGTGCCTGCGTATCGATATGTTGAGGGTGCGGGGCCGCCGAGAGGGATTGAGGAGGAGGGGATGAGGAGGAGTAGGAGTATTACTTATGAGACTAACCCGAGGATGTCGGCGAGGACGGTGGAGAGGGAGAGGGTTGTTGTTGAAGATGGGGGACGGAGGAGGGAGTATTATCGACGGCCTTGAGGGTTGTTTGGGATATCAAGAGTCGTTATGTTGTTTTGGTTGTTGAAAGTTGGATTTAACGTTGCATAGTGTAAAGTTGTCTGTATATTTCTCGGGGGCTAGCGGTCATTTTGCATCAGCGATAGACAGCGTTTATAAGTTTTGATTGTTCTCTTCTTTTCAGATTTCTTGGCCTTGAATTGAATTGGTTTAGTTTTATTTTTTTCCCTTGCCTGCATCGATTTGAGGCTGCAACAGCTCTTGTCCTCTTCTACGAAGTACTTTAGAGACAGTGAGGAGGCAGGCCAACCCATCCCCCATCAATGGAATCAGAGCGGCCCCTAGGCACTAGTGAGAGCTCTCCCCAAGTTATGTTTATGGTTGTTGCGGGGTACGAAGCCAGGAATGGGCATTAGCGCTGTGCAGATCGAAAACTTCAATGGTTGGGAGCCAATGGCTTGCGCGTTGGGCATCAGGGCATGAATGGCGCTCACATGCAGGGATGTATGATACTGGCCGAATATTCTATTTATTGTTCCGTAATGCCAATAATTCAATTGCAATTACTGCAAGACAAGCTTTAGTAATCTTGTGAGGAGATGGGATGCTGAGTCGGGATAGGGTAAGGCGCTGATTGGTTGGAAAATGTAAAGGGGGAAATTGTGGACCTAGCCTTAGCACCTTCTCTCATTCACGAGGCTGAGGTGCTCAATTGCGATGATGGACTTTTATATTCGTGAAATATCATTAGCAATTGATGGCCCAAGAGATAAACCTCCATATTTCCTGATCAATTAAGCATCAACCGCATGTGCTCTTGCTCATAAAATGTCACCAATTGAGAGGCTGGGAGCTGATGGACGACTTCAAATCCAGTTCTTGCAGTTGTGACTCTGCTCAGGAAATGTGAGCACGCGCTCCCTCGTCGTGAAGCTACTCTCTCAGTTGGAAGGGAAAAAGAAATCATTGCTGCCTCAGTATGAATTTGTAGCCCAAAGGCTGTGTCCTGCAATGCTCCTTGCCCTTTCTCCTTGCTTTCCACCTCTTGAACGGTCGAGTTCCAGAATAGGAGTTACTCAAGATTAATTTAATTGTTGACAAGATCATGAGAAAAAGATTTCTGATAGATTGAGAAATTATACATAAAAATGGGATGAGTGCTTGAGAAATGATAGGAAGGTTGTCCGTTGTGATCTGAATTTACCCCTGTTACTTCGCCTCTTAATAACCACCACAGCAGCAGTCTTGAGATTCCAGATACATTTTGAGAAGAGAATGAGATAGCTCATTCAAATAGCCCTCTAGAGCCACTCAAGATGTTGAGTTTTGAAGTGATCAGTGGGCGTGCAGCAAAATATGGCCATGGATGTGGAAAAAAGGTGCTTCACCTTACCCCTACCCATAGCTTTTCTGCAAAGGTAACTCTCAAGTGAATTTAAACTTTACGTGGGGCAAAATAATAAGTTATGCGATGGTAGCTTATAAAGCAAACAACCTTCTACTCTCGTGCTTCTTCCTTCTATGACAAACGTCGCAGCTTTCAACATTGCCGGCGAGTCACTCGACTGGAGCCTTCTTCAACTACAACACAGTGTCAAAAGAGAAACTAAATACAAGAACACCATAACACAGGCACCCAGTCAGATATTCGCAGTCGCTGCATTTCCCATATCGGATCGTTGTGGCTAACCCCTTCAGGTTCAGGATCGAGAAGATGGCAAGCAAAAGCGCAGCCTCTGCGGCCCCTACTCAGTCATCTGCTTCTTCTACATCAGCAGTTGAAACGACCTCAAAGAATGGCAAGAAGAAAACTCTAGGATTCTCGTAAATTGACTGCTTTGAAATTGGGAAGGCAGCATACTGACGTGTCCACAGCAAGATGGATGAACTCGTCACAATCCTGGTCAAAGGTACCCTTACGTCCAAGAAATTCAAGGTCCACAAGGGATTCGCTGTTCACTATTCGCCTGTGTTCAAGAGTGCGTTCAATAGCAGCTTTAAGGAAGGCCGAACTCAAACCTATGAACTGGAGGATACAACTAAGGGTGCAGTTCAGCTCCTCGTTGAGTGGATTTATACTCAGAAGCTGGATCTGAATGGGCTTGAGGAGGAAAAAACCTGGGATGCCCAATGTATGTGCCTGGCCAACCTTTGGGTCTTGGCAGACAAGCTTCTCATGCGCTCTTTGCAAAATTCTGCTATGGGCAAACTTGAAACACTTTGCGCTCGACACCATTGGATTCCCGTCGTTATTCTCAACTATGTGTACGATAATACTCAGAAAAAAAGCCAGCTTCGACGTTTCCTCCTTTACAAGTGTGCTTTGAAGCTCGACGCCGAGAATTATACTCGTTTTCCTGAGGAATTCCCAAAGGAAATGTTGCTTGAGCTAGCTGTTTATCTCATCGAAGCCATGGATGATCTACCAGACAAATCAAAGTTTCCCAAGTTCAAAATCTCTGATTACGAAGTTCCTGAATCTTAATGGATGTAAGTTCAACTTTAGCTCCAAACGCAGCAAGAGCATTGCTGACGGTCAAAGGGGAATTTCATGTTCTGGATTGGGCAGCGAAGGGTCAGAGAGAGCACGAGAATAATTGGGTGGAATTGAGAAATCTAGGCTATCAAATTTAGGTAGATTAATCATAAGGTGCTCAATTAAAATGAACAGAAAAGGGGATAGAATTCGCAATATGCCAACAAGACTAAAGCATCATAAGACTGACTTAAGAGGAAATACGAACAGAATAATTACACACCCCCTTTATCAAAGCTTCACTAAGCTACATTGAAATGTTAAGTCAAATTTCTCCGAGCCGTGAAGATGCGACAACCGCATCTCAACTTGAAGATAGCACTCCGAGAGCTGTTCGCTTGATGATCAGCTGGTCTTACACCTAGCCATTAAATATCGTTCCAGACGCAAAAAACCAAGACGTTGGACATTGTCAAAACTCAACACTTCTCGAAGTGTGTTCTTGCTGAGCAACGACACATTCTCCAAGAAGATGCTGACAGATCTGGTGGGGCATTTAACAAGGTGCTTTGTACTCCCGCCCCAAGGCCCGACGTTTGCTAAGTTCGTAGTGGATGACAATTGATTTTATTCGTTGAAGTTTGGACAAGCACTACGTACATAAGAAAGTAGAAACTCAATTGGTAAAAAAAAAAAAGTATCACTAAAGAGAAGTTTTGTAATTTCTGGAAAACAGGGTCTTCAGACCCATGTCCCTCGAATTTCACTTTGACAGCAATTCGACTACTCTAATCATGATCCGAAACTTCGAAGAGCATAAATCTTGGAGGGCATTAATTGTTCTATCTAGAGGCTATGATTGGGATTTGATCATGAAAATCTGCGTGCCATTAGTTATGTACAAACCAAGTGAAAGGGGGAGAAGCTTTGCCTGATTCAATGACGCTACATCCATGTGTGCCAGTCTCTTCTGAGCGATGTTCCGTGCCCTTACCGCGTGTCGGCCTTGCATCATCGGTGTAGAGCGACCGCTAGAGTCAACTGCCAGCGGCGTTGAAGGCCTACTCTCCTTCGTTGTGGAATGAGAGGACCCCGAAGACTCAACTTCCTCGTCTGTAAATTTGTCCTGGCCCTTGTCTCGTTTCGACTTCTTCTTTCTCTTCAGCTCCTTCTCCGTCATCTCAACTTCAGAAGTCGACTTTTCTTTCTTCTCCTTACGATCTTTCTTCGACTTCTTTTCCTTCTTCCGCTTTTGAAGTTCGATATCATCCTCACTTTGCACTGGCTCTGGCTTTAACTTCCGGTCCTTCTTCGACTTCTTTTTCGAGAGCTTGATTTCTTCCAATGCCGCAGTAACTTCTTCAGCATCCTTAGGCAAAGCTTCTGATTTCCTCTTCTTCTTCGATTTCTTGATTTTGATAGCAACAACCTCAGGCTCGGCCTCCAATACCTCTATTTTCCGCTTCTTGGATTTCCGGGGCTTCTCCTCTACCACAGGGGCTTCACTGTCCGACTCGGATGACGAAGAATCACTCGAGTCGTCGCTACTCCCGGCTGCAAGCTTTCGTATCCTCTCCGCCTCGGAGTCTATCAGTTGTTGAATCTTATCACCGATCAGAAATCCTCCAGGCACAAATCTAATACTTCCCCATTTCCTCTCAGTATAAATCGCCCTCTTCAAATCCTCCCTCGACTTCTGCTCTCTCTCCAATTCTTCCTCGTCTTTCCCGTTCAATCTCCCCAGTAAGTTCGTGAATGCGTCAAGGCCTGTGCATTCCCCATGTCCTACCCCGCTTCCAATCTTCGCCCCAAGTCCCAGATTGTCGTCTTTGATAGCAACACGGATGTGTGATGCATTGGCGGCGGTATGAAATTCAGCGTGAGCAGCGTTCTTAGCCCCGAGGTAGTCGCCTGGCTGCCAGCCTTGGGAGGTCATGATTTTGAGACCGAAAGATTCAGTGTCGTTGGTCCATCTTGTATTATTTGGATCGTGGGATAGTTTTATCCGCCTTTAAAATTTTGTCAGCTTTGGATCGAGCTAGGGGAACATGGACAATCTACTTTTTGGGCGCTGCGAGCCCCATCTTTGCTCGTGGTGGAAGATAGAGCGGGAGTTTCGTTATCGTAAAAAAAGTTCTGGAGTCGAAAATCTTGGTGGAGCCGATTGCCCCAGGTTTGCGCTAGCATTTGATTGGTCAGAATTCAACTCCTCCCCTCGACTTCCTCCATCAACCACGGTGCTCGACACGTTCAGTCAAATTCTGACTTTTTTACAATTAGAACAAGAATTTGTCAAGAATTTCGAGACATCAATCCAACGTCCCTGCGATGGCATCACGTCAAGCTCGCAAAAGCGAATCGGCCGCTCAAGCATCCGGGTCTGATGAAGAGAACTCGCAGCAAAGTACCCAGGACGCGGACATGCATGTGCTGAACGCAGCTCGGGATGTGGTCTCGACTGTAAAGATCACTGTGCTACATTTCTAAGTCGTATTTACTGATTTCAACATAGTTCAAGACTCGTCGAGAGTCGAAGCGGAAAGTCATAGAAGAAGAGTTGAAGAAACGCGTTGCAGACACCAATGCCAAACTTTGCGATCATTTCGAGTCCAGAAAGGGCAAAGTGTAAGTTATGATAGTCTCTTTCCTCCCTTGATCTCCAAACAAATAGGCTTCGCGTTCCAGCTTCCAGCTTTTCCTTTCCATATCCTCCAGAAAAGCAACGGTGCCCTCCAATCATTCTCTCTTGGACATCTTCCCAAGAGCCACAGCTGAAAATTCTCAAGTACTAAGCTCCAGAAGGCTCAATGGGATCGACTCGACGTCTTGAACAAGAAGCGAGAAGCGATCGAGGCTCAGATTAACAGCAGCATGAGGGCGGTTGAGATCCAGACCATGAACATGAACTCTGAGCTCCATGCTACATTCTCTGGTCGCATTGAAGAACTTCAAGACGCTACTTCTCCGAGGAGTTGAATTCAAGTGGTGAGCGCTGGACACTCCCATTTTCTTTTTGGGACAAACGACTGACTTATGGAAATGTAGGAAGGAAACTTGGGAACATAAGATTTGCTATACATACAAGGCGTTTGAGAAGAAATTTTGACGGAAATACCCCTAGGAGTTCACTTTGCAGATATTAGCTTACACAATATACACCTTATTCTAGCCGTCCGATGAAAGATTCTACCCTTGCTCCACAGCGTCCACGAGATATAGAGCCATCGTTTATCTCTCTTACCAAGCACAACTCAGCTCATGCATATGATGAAACCGTAAGTCCCCAATTCGGCATTTCCCTTTCCCAACCAAACGCCATCAATGCCGCATCCATAATCGTACATTAAAATCCTCTCTCCGGTCTGGACCACCCAGCAAGTCTCCCCAGCTCCCCAATCCATTCCCTAACTGTATCAACCACCACCTTCACCATCCCTTGCCTCTTGCTTTTCCCTTGTGCCCCTGATCCAGGCATGCCGGGATCCTCGCTGCCCATGGTTGGCAACACGTTATCGCTTGCAGAAAGGGAGACGAAGAGAGAGAACGGGACCAGCCACACGCAGAGGCCAAAGTATGATGCTATTTCCGTGAAGGTCGGGAGAGTGGAGGGGTCGTAGCGGGATGCGGGGTAGGACATGAGGGTCGAGGTGGAGAAGTGTGTAAACCACACGTAGTGGTTCAGCAGCACGAGAACTATGCTATGAATCAGCAAGCGGATTATAATAGGGTTGCCAGGGACTTTACCGCAAGAAGTGATGAACAGAGGGTCTGAGAGCTTAACAATTGGAAATTTTCGCATATTGCCAAGGTATACGACATGGGAGACGATGCTAAGTAGGGACAGCCAGAAAGAGAAGCCATCTATGAGGCAGAGGAGAGCTTGTAGCGTTATCACGGCGTAGATGAGGCGCGTGAGGAGTTTCTTGGCAAATACAGTATGTTCTTCAACGAGCTCGGAGAGGTAATAGAGTCCTGACGCTGTGGAATCTGTAAGCACTTGCGAAATTACTTGGACTCGAAAGGCATGTACCTATGGCGAGGGTCAGGAACCCAAAGCCCAGCCCGAGACCAATGTACCCGACGAGTGGGAGGATCCACATTTTGTTCGATGGAATTGCTATGAGACTTGCATGACTGAGAGAGGTGTTGTTGAGAGTAAGTCCTGGAACGGGACGTGTTCTGATCTACCCCAGACTTTCAAGCGGCCGCAAATGCCGCTCCCATCAAAAAGATTCTCCGAAAGCCTTGAGTTAGAAAGAGATCCTGAATTCGGCTCACAAAGACTGCAGTTACACAAAAACATACTTGGACGAGCGTGCTGGAATTGCATGAAGTAATTTTGATCCATCTGCTGCGGCAGACTTAATCCCCCAACATGTCTCGTCCAGAAGATACCCTGTGAGCAATCCCTCCATCGAGAAGAAGAATGGCACTGATGAGACCTCCAGCCCCCCAGATCTCCATTACAATGATACGGAAGCAAGAAAATATACCACTTCTTCTCGAATACAAAACATTCAAGCCTCTATGACGAACCGCGCCCTGGAACTCCTCGACCTTTCATCCCCATCCTTGATCCTCGACGTTGGCTGCGGTTCCGGCCTCTCAGGCGAAATTCTCTCCTCCATCGACCCTTCAGAAGGTGGTCCTCATGTCTGGGTTGGAATGGACATTTCGGCATCTATGCTTGACGTGGCTTTACAACGGGATGTAGAAGGCGACTTAATGCTCGCAGATATCGGACAAGGAGTTCCTTTTCGAGCTGGCAGCTTCGATGCTGCGATTTCGATCAGTGCTATACAGTGGTTGTGTAATGCGGAGAGCAGTGAGGTCTCATCTACAGGACGGCTGTCGAGATTCTTCAATGGACTGTATGCGAGTTTGAAGAGAGGAGGACGGGCAGTCTGTCAATTCTATCCAAAGAATGAGCAACAAAGGACGATGATTAGTGGTGCAGCGATCAAGGCTGGCTTTGGAGCGGGTATCTTGGAAGACGATCCAGGAACTAAGAATAGCAAGCTTTATTTGGTCCTAACTGTTGGAGGCTCGGCGGATGAGGGCACTGGCGGAGATATTACAGGCGTTGTCAAGGGGATGGAGGGAGTGGACGTGCTCGATGCGAGGAAGAAGCACAGAGAAAAGGGGAGGAGGGAGGTGAAGAAGGGAAGTAAGGCCTGGATTTTGAGTAAGAAGGAACAGATGGAAAGGAAAGGGAAGGTAGTCAAGAACTCATCGAAATACACAGGGAGGAAAAGACACATCACATTCTAAAAAGTAGGTAGAGCTGCATTGCATGGCGTACGGTAGAATAATGGATTTTGATACCAGAACTCGGAGCTCCAGCGAAGCTTCTTTACATAATCGTGAACCTTAATAGTTGCCGCTCTTCCACGTCCGTACTCAAGTCTTCGAGGATTTACATATCTTAAGACAGAAACATCGGCAGCTATGATGTGGAGGCTGCCTATCTCTCAGTAGTCGGAGGGTCATTCTTCTTGCTCCTCATCACTTTTGAATATTCTCTCTTCTCTTGCAGACCGAAGCAAAAGCAAAGCCAGCAACTTCGCAACATCTCCATGTCATACTGCAAAACCTTCTTCAAGTTATTAGCACGCTTCCATGCGCTTGCCACTTTTCATTCAGCTTATTGACATTGAAAAATACTTGCGGAATGGAATTTGGCTACTGAGGGCATTTACATACGACCAGCCATACGCATGCTTGGCTGGCATAGGAAAGAATTGACATCCTTGCATTGCATTTACTTTCATCTCAAGTACTGAGTATGAAATTGCCTGAATTGACTGCAATTTTGGAATTTGAAATGTGAAGTTAAGCGAAAAGGCCGCCAGTCATGAGAACACTTTCCCGTTCGGGTAAATAGTCAACACTCCTTCCTCACCACAACACCACAGACGTGTCTTCAACAATATCGATTGAACAGTTCAGACATTTGATCCTCATTCCCCGGGTGGATTGAGTCAGAGGAGGAAATTACGCGTCTTCCTCTGCAACAAAACATGGAGCAACGAGTAGGTTCAGAACCGCAGCCCCTTTCCACCGTCATCAACTCGCACAGTAAGTACAGTGAGCCTCTATTACCGAAAAACGATTTCAGCCATCCCAGAGTAGAAACATGCTGATTTCGTGATATTCCAGGCATCTCCTCTTCCCCAAACAGCGATCCATCCTTTATTGCAATGATCGACACGCTTCTCGAGTCGCGCGTCACAGGCGTAGGCTTCGAAATCCGTACTGAGTGCTCTAATGGTGCTGCCTTTCACTTTCCCGTCCTAACTCTCTGTCTCGACGGTCTTTCGCGCGTTCTAGAGAAGCACGAACTGGCAAAGAAGATGATGGACGAGGCGATCGCTTCGGAGGGTGGGGATCCAGGCGTTTTGGGTCGGCTTGTATACAATCTGCCGACAGCTACTACGAGGGTCTTTTCTGTCGATGCTAGCGGAGAAGAACTTGGCGAATTGAAAAGAAAGATGAAAGCTGGCAACGCTGAGGAGCTTCTGAAGCTAAAGGACGAGTTGGAGACAGGGTATGCCGAGAAGATGAAGCAGCTCATTTCTGAAAATTCTCAAGTGCTTGCGAAGCTAGAGCAGAAACAGGAGACCAGTAAGTTTTGACAAAAGCCCCCTTTCCTTTTGGACAATCACAAGATCTCCTGGCACAGTGCCTTAATGTCGTTATTCTCACAAACAAGACCTCATCAACCACTCACTAACTCCTTCATCACGTTAGATGCTTCAGAGAAGCTTGGGAAACTGGAGCAGCAGCTGAGAGCCGAAAACGCAGAGCTCTTCGATAAATTTATGCACCGACATCAAAAAGAAGCTGCCGAAGACTTTGCGAAGTATAAGCAGAAGCTGCAGAACGAGGCCGCCGAGGAGGTTGCCATGTACAAGACTGAAGCGTTCAATGAAGCTACAAAGGCTGCGACAGTAGCAATGAGAAGGGAGTTTGAGAGAATCGACAAAATCCGGGAGAAGAATAATGCCAAAGAGCTTGCCCAGCTGAAGAAGGACCTGGATGCTAAAGCTGCTGAGGAGTTGTCCAATTTGAAGTCCATACTCAAAGAAGAGGTTTCTGCCTATCTCGGACGAATCGAAATCAACGTCGTAGCTTGGGCCAAGGAACAGGTGGATTTTCAGCTGAATGATCACAATAACAAGTTTCAGGATCGCATGGAGCTCCACAAGAAGAACTTCGGCTTGTTTAAGGCGAAGTGGTACACTGATATAGATGGTACTGGCAAGGATGGGGATGCTGCCATGCATATCCCACATACAGCTGCTGTAAAGCTGTTGGCAAGAAACCCTCAGATCTTCGACACGTACAAGACCCTGTGCATCAAGCACATGATCAAGTACCAAAGGGAGCTAAAGGGGCAATTCCAAAACCATCTCAATGACATTGAACAAGAGTGTATGCAATGGCTTGGTAAAGCCGTAGGCAAGGGTTCGAAAATCGAGGCTTTGAATGGATTGAAGCAGACTGTACACAAGGGCAAGGGGGTGACCTTCAACCGGACTATCAAGAATCTTGAGGCGAATATTGAGAACGTGGAAGTTCAGATCAAACAGGAAGACTTGAATCAAGAGGCTGCTGAGATCATGAGACGCTTTGAAACCCTCAAGAAGATGGATATATCTGAGGGCGGATTGAAACTGCCTCGTGTTGAGACGGGAAGCTTGGACCCGGCAATCAAGAGACGTGTTGCGGAAGAGGCTGGTGGGATTATGAAGCTCGTTGAAGGCCTGAACCAGCCTGCTCCGCTCAGTTTACCAAGTGCTGGCCAAACAACGGCTGCAACTGAACTGAGCAGTGTATCTGGCCGAACAATGGCGGCCCAGCCCACTCCTCAACAGCCGTCTATTGATAGGAAGATCCAGGGCAAGACGTTCACCGAGAATTATGAGAGCCGTAAGCCTAAGAGAGTCCGTAAGCCCAAGAGAGTTGAGGGTTGAGACTTCAATCGTTACTTGCTGCTGGACATTGCTTTACAAGGTAGGACCGAACGAAATGCCACAATATGTAAAGTAAAAAAAGGAATTGCACCTTGCTTATCCATACTAGAGTACAACGGATCGAGTCTACGTTCCCTTTATACAATTTGAGATCCATTTCTAAGAAGCAGCCTCCATCTTATCCAGGATTGCTCTTGTGAACTGGTGCGTGCTGCTTTCTCCTCCCATATCGCGAGTACGAACCTTGCTGCAAAGCTGTTAGCTATTCTCTGAGCAGTTTCAAGAAAGCAAAGGATCTTACCCATCGCTAATAACATCATAAACAGCCTTGGAAATGCGGTTAGCATGCTCATCAAGACCAAGATGTCTCAGAAGCATAGAGCCAGAGAGGAGCATAGCTGTGGGGTTGGCTTGGTCTTTGCCCTTAATATCGAGGCCAACATGACGGCACCCTGGCTCAAAGACGGCTACATCACGGCCCATGTTGCAGCCGGGAACAATACCTGGGCCTCCAACAAGTGCAGCTCCGACGTTAGACAAGATACCTCCGTACAAGTTGGGCATGACCATAACGTCGAATTGTTGTGGTCGCGAAACACACTGCATGGAAGCGTTATCAACAATCATGTCGTTCGTCTCGAGCGTTGGGTATTCCTTAGCAACAGCATTGAAAGTGTTTCGGAAGAGACCGTCTGCAAGCTTCATGATGTTGGCCTTGTGGATACAAGTGACCTTCTTGCGGTTGTTTGCCAGGGCAAAGCTGAATGCGAATTTGGCAATACGTTCTGATTTTGCACGGGTAATAATCTTGAGAGATTCGACAACGCCTGGGACCGATTGGTGTTCGAGGCCAGAGTACTCGCCCTCGGTGTTCTCTCGGATAATGCAGAGGTCGACATTGTCGTGGCGGGTCTTGTAGCCAGGGATATTCTTGATAAGGACAATCGAGGCATAGATATCGAGCTCTTGCCGCATAGCAACGTTGAAAGATTGATGACCAGATCGCTCAATAGGTGTGTGCAGAATTCCTTTCAGACCGAGCTTGTTTCTCTTCAACGAGGCAATTGATTCCCGAAACAGCTCCTCGCTGTGCTTGCCACCCGACTCGACACCTGATACATCGACCTGTTCCCATTCAATTGGCACATTGTCCGCCTTGAAGATCGTCTTGACTGATTCTGCGACTTCTGCTCCGATACCGTCACCAGGTATCAAAGTAGCCGTGTACTTCCCGCCATATTTTGTGGGCTTGAAGATGTCCGATTGAACGGTTGCAAAGGTACGGAGGCTCTAAAAAGGTATTTGGATTAGCACAGCTACTTGCTCAAGTTTTCGAGGCGTTCAGCATACCTGCGCGGATTGTGTGGAAGCTTGTGCGGTTCGGAGAAGGCTCTGATACGAGGAAGAAGCTGCAGTTAGCTACGACTGCGTGCCATTGGCGCTTTTACCAGTGAATTACTTACTTGCGCCGACCGGGCAGAGCTGCGCGAAAGCATCTTGAGTAGTATGGAGATCGTAGGTGCGAGGAAGCAGAACTGATAGGCCGCAGAAAGAAGTTGTCTTGGTTCCCATCTTTGCTTTCCTCCCGCCGCCTTACCGTTTTGGGACTCGGCCGCTGAGCCCGGTATCTACCGAAGTGTCAATTTTTCATCACCTCTGACAACGCTCACAAATCGGTCCATCATTATTCTACAAAGGTTTCCAGTAATGAATTGCACCGGACGTCTACCTTGCATGAGGGCGGCGTCTGTCTTGTCTCTTCTGTCGGTGCAAAGTGCCCCAAAATGGAGACTCCATTTCCGCTTTCTCCTCTTTGGCAATTTTCACAGGATGATTCCTCGCATAAGAATCGTATTTAGGAGATGGAAGTCCTCTCTTACAATAGGAAAACTCGTATATGTGCTAGAAACTATCCCGCGATCGACAGTGCTGTCCGGAATCACATCCGCTCACCCGACATGTGGTCAGGGAATCTTTCCATCACAAAATCCATGGGGCTAGAGTCAAGACCAAGGGATTAAAATTGTTCATTTCTGTCCACGTTATATCGTGGTTATTTTATGCTTTGACTAGAGTTTCTTTGGTGCTAGAGGAGAATAGTTTAATCAGCGGCTGAGAAGTGTGTGTTTACCTACTTGACATCGAGATTGAATAGCTATCTTGTAATGATGGCATCAGAGGGAGCCCCCTCTCTCAAACCGTAGAGAATATTTGACCTCAATTTCAGCCCATTAGACCCTCGGGCATACCTCGACTTCTATGGCGCATACTATGAGGAGAGATCGAAGTGGACTTATCAAAGTCTTTGCCTCATGAATAATTCTGGATCGCGAGTGAAGCCCATGATAACCTCGTGGTTACATTGTTGGCGCTGGTAAAAGAATTAGGTGGGATTTTGGGGGGTTACCTCTCGCATTGGAGTTGATTGTTCCACAAATTTCGGACTGCTGGAATGAGGTCATATTGCGTCGGAAGTTAAAGCAATACTTATGCGGCCTGCCGACGAGCTTCAGGTCTGGCCGGGTTCGAGATAATCATTTCGAAAAGTCTAGGATGTCTCATGAATATTTCGTGCTGAGGACTAGCAGTGAGGTAATACGGTATTGGGAGCAATGCTCGCACACGGTTCAAACTGCGGTATACACGAAGTCAGCTGCCATGCCGTCTATCTGCTTGTAAGCTCTCATGTTTCAGCCAAGGCGAGAATGAGTTGTTCGAGTCTTGATTGTAACCTTCCAATTCTTACCTAATGCTATTGAATTGGTTACGCATTCCACCGAGGCTAGGGTACGAAGTTGCACAGATCGCTGTCAAACTCTCAAGATAACTTGAAACACAGCACTTCAGTAGAAGAAGAACATTTGGCAGGATTACCGTGTTTGCTTAGCAGCTTAGGTGTTTGATTGGCAAGAATGTTCTAGGGGTTTCTTTGCAGCTGTCATAGCTGCTCCTGCAGTAGCACGCGAGCGCAGACCATCCTTTCTACAAGATTGTGCCTCTCACAAACCATGGAAGAATGATCATTCTGCCCCGTAACCAGGATTATACTAGAGAAGCTGTATTCCTTTCAATTCAGAATTCGCTCATAATGTCATTATAGCGGTGGCCGTTTTCGTACTAGCTCGAGTTCCCGCCTTTTGATCAATATCCTCGTCAAGTTGAGCTGCTCAACTACTTGAGACATTGGGGTCTCGACCCCGAAGTAATCCCCTAGAAATCAATGGTTATTTCTCATCTTTTTCTGAAGAGAAAAGCAATTGATCCAATCAGCGTGATGCCCCTAGCTTTGGAGTTTGTTGTTTTCTCTCGCTTACGAAGTATAGTACGTAAGGGGGTTGTCAGAAATCACCGTCACCCCCCTTACATGTTTCCCCATAAACAAAGGGATTTATGGGGCAAACATGTAAGGGGGGTGACGGTGATTTCTGACAACCCCCTTACGTAGTCTAACCGAATCAGCTCTGAAAGGGATTTCCGAAAAGGGGTTTGAATAGAGAAAGGGGAATGTTCATCAAAGGAGAACGTACGTTTTCTCAACTCAACTCTTCTTTATTAAACATGGCGGCCATTCCGAGAAGCATGGGTGATTGGTTGAGTTACGCCCAGTACCGGATCCGAGACCCGTGGTGGTGAGGACGTCCCCATATCCGGACTTGGCACAAGCCACGTGGGAGAGCCTCGCAAAGACCGCAAGGTCTCGGGTACCTGTGGAGTTTGCTAGATCATTGTCACAAGTAGGTCTTCGCATTGAAGCACTGTTTGTTGCAGTCTCGGCTCAATAGTAGCCTCGGTCGGTAGCTTTCCGTTTACTCCCACATCAAAGCTTACTTTGAGAGCACGGTTAACTCCCACAAAGATTTCATAGGTCCTCATTCCAATCGAACATTTGTTCTTTCCGTCTTTGTGCTTGCTCTCCAGTCGGGACTCGATTTCCACTTTTTGATGTCAATAGAATGCGACGAGGAATCCAATCGGAAGTATGAACAGTAAAATCTGTTGTTCGTGCTCCTTGATCTTTTGTCTATGGACCCGAGTTAATCCGTGTCTACTCTCCTTGTTCTAGTCGACAAGGGAAATTAACAAGTATAAAATATCGACTCTTCTTCCACTCTGGATCTTCCCTTTACTCCTTTCCTTCCTCATAGAATCACATAATCATCTGAACACGATCTATATACCATACGAAATCACAAATCCAACATAATCTTACTGCTTTAGCAGTCATACCCTCCTACCCAAACACCTAATACCTTCAACAACCATGCACCTGACAAACACCCTTTGCGCCCTCATTCTCGCGGTCACCGTCTCCTCTGTTGCCCTTCCTAACGCTGAACCCATCGCCGCTGCCGTCGCTAACGCACAATGGGATAATGATTGGGGTTGTGGAGAGCGTGGACAACCTTGCGGCAAAGTCAAGCGCGCTGCAGAGGCCTTCGCCGAAGCTCTCGCAGAGCCCAATGCCCAGCCCGAGCTGGACAGCCCCTATGCTCGTTATGCCAGACAACTCACCCGAGACCTCGCCGCCGTCGTCGCCGAGACTCAAGATGATCCTGTAAAGTATTTCGCTAGCCTCGCCCTCCGAGACGATTCTGATCTCGACAAACGCGATGCCCTCGCCGAAGCTGGATGGGGATGGGGAGAGCGAGGCCAGCCTTGCGGAAAAGCGAAGCGTGATGCCGATCCAGCGGCGTGGGATTGGGGATGTGGAGAGCGCGGACAACCGTGCGGTAAGCTTCGCCGCGCTGCGGAGGCTATTGCCGAAGCTGTTGCTGTCCCTGAGTCAGAGGCATGGGATTGGGGATGTGGAGAGAGAGGTCAACCTTGTGGCAAAGCCAAGAGAGATGCTCTTGCCTTAGCCCATGCTGCCGATATCATTCTCCGCACTATCTAAATCAACCTTCTGTCGATTAGGCCCATCCATACTCCTCGAAATAGAAGCCTCGAAATCACCTTGTCTTTCTCAAATAATCGAATTTCAACGTCGCTCTATCCGGATTTCCTTCACGGCATTTTACTTTTCAGTTCCGACTCTTCGATTCCTCCACGCCAATTCCCCATTGGCGACAGCCGTCATTGACTGCTGTCTGTTGGATCAACTTTACCATAATAAGGCACCCTGAGTGCTCTTTAAAATACCGGACAGAATCTTGTAGGGCATGATATATTTAATAATATAATGCTTTACGCTCAACTTGTGCCTTCTTTCCTCCTGTCAGTGAAAATATGTGAGGAATCAAATTTAATTGCTTTGGATATGCTGTTTCTACCACCATGTGCCTGATTTACGACTCAATGTCCCAGCTGACCTAGACACTTTCCTAAAGCCACTCTAATACCCTCTACTCATTAGGTTTGGAAGAGACTAGACTTAGCTCTATTGCTATTCATCGAACCTGGCTTTGGACTGGGAAGAGACAACAAGATTTAGCTCTGTTTCCATTCTAGTTTTGTGTTCTCGTTGGATATCATTTTCTAGAAAGCAAGGAGGCCTTTGTGCATTCTACTATCTATTCTTGAGAGACAACACTTAGCCACTTTTTTATTATTCCAATCTCTGTGATGTTTGGAAAACAGTGTTCTAAGGCTTTGAAGTTTTGAGATTCTTATTGTGGCTTTACAAGTTTTTGTAAATTGGGCACGCAACAGTAGTAGACGCTTTTTGCTTTATCAGGAGACAAGACAAGAAAACATTCAGTAAGGAACCACGCCTTACTGGGCATTACAGATTAAAACACAATTTAACTGGGCTCCGAATTAAACTTTCCGAGGTGCGCAGAGACCTTTGACTCTTCCCCAACTATTGTTTTGCTCCCTTGCTCAGAATTGCACAAGAAAAGGGGATAAGTGAAGTCACGTGCTTGTGCCATCTCTATCTACTTCAATAGAAGATGTTAAGAACTGCTAAAGCTTCAGACTACGCACACTAGGAATCGGATTGAACTTCCCAAAGAGACTAAAACATATCACTTGCTAGCGGAAACGACTCTAAGAACTCAAGGAAGTGTAAAGTGTGAAAATAAAATTGATTCTTGTTGTCAAAGGTGGCCAAAACCCAAAAGTAGAGCCTGGTGGTGCCTGGAGCTGAGTTGTGTGCCCTGTTTGATAGCCACACTAGCGCAGGAATCATGGCAATTCGGTAGAGACAAGACCCTATTTAGCTGGTTGTGCTGTTTGTAGTTCGGCCTTGCCAACTCATGATTCTAACCAATTCTCAGACTAAGTAATAGCAACTTCAGATCATTAAACGAAGGGCACGAAGCACGGAAACGTAAGCACAGGACCTGAAATCATTGGTCACGAGTTCTCAGTCTTCTGAGCTCAATGAAGCAGCAAATATGAAGTAGGTGTTGATACAAGGTGCTTTTCACACGTACGTGTCTATTCCTCCATCTTGTCTTCCTCCGCTGGCTTGTCATCTTCCTTTGTCTCTTCCTCGTCATCATCTCCTTCTAAAGCCTTCTTTGCTAATCTCTCAGCCTCCTCGAGAATCTCCTTTGGCACTTCCTCGTGTCTTCCCTTAGTAGGACCGTCCAGACTGCTGATCCAAGTCATCTCCAACTCGAACTCCTTGTCCTTGTTGTCGGCGTGTGCAACATAGATAATTCTAGCCGCCTCCTTGACACCATCCTCAAGACTCAACTTGCCAGCCGCCAAGTCCAACTTCTCCAACTCAGCCTTGGCAGTTTGACGTCCCTTTCCGGTTGCTGCTCCATAGTAGCCCCAGTATAATCCGCTAGGCTCGATCATGTAAAGACCTGGTCCGCCGTATTTCTTGCCCTCAACTTTGCCACCTGAACCGATAGAAGGTCCATTGCCAACTTGGCCATCAACAGGAAGCTCAAGCTCGGAATCCCAACCTCCTACAATAGCAGTGATACCGAAGGGTCGAACGGAAGAGTACAGGGTATATGCTTGGAGATATCCACCCATTCGGCTTGCCATATCTGCGGTTGTGATGGGAGTCTTGTACACTTTTCGCCAGCTGGCTGCCTCGTCGCGTGCCCGAGAAACGAAATGTCTTCCATCTGGTACAAGGCCTGATGAAACCTTGATGAAGAATGAGCATGTGTTTGGGCTTTCTGGTTCGTTTGAAAATATTGAGACTTACTGCACCCATATGTCTGTCAATTGTTGCAATGCGTTTGTTGGCTCCCGGCTTCAGCAGCTTGCTAGAAATGACCTTCTCAACCGCCAGAACAACACCATCTTTACACCGAATACCAATGGAGGTGCCGCCGTTCTCTACCGCCTTGACTGCATACTCGACTTGGAAATTTCGACCGTCTGGGGAGAAGACTGAGTTCGTGAGATCGTAACCCGTACCTATCGAAGTCTAGAGAGATCAGCTTTGGAACTTCATGGCATTTGAAGCTGCAATAGAGTATGTGAAGCTCACCATGATGGATCTAGTGTGGTGGACGGAATCAGAGTATCAAGATGAGAGAATAGAGTTGAGGTTGTGAAGGTCTTTGGGAGCTCTGTCGTTACCTGCAACACGGTTGATAGCTTCAGGCACCTGGAGCCGCGTCGAATCCGCTAAGTTTCTCAGGCAACAATACTGGCCCTGAGGCACCAATTATCTTCACGTGACATGATGTGTTTTGTTGCTTCATTTCTTTTCAAATAAGGATCGAAGTTTTGTATCACTGACCCTGCTAATAATTTTATCATAGGAGAGTATTTATCGTAGACCTGCATAATCGAGAAGTTTTGCTGGAACACGCGTTTCGCACTGAGAAATATCTTCACTCTTCAAAGTAGGCACATTCTAATAATCACAAATCATGATGTCGGTGAAGTCGAAGACTGTGAGCACATTCTAAATGGGTCATATGGTACTCGTGGTGAGCATTCGTTGGCAAACGGGAGCTGATGGTGCAACGCTAGATCTAGCATCCCAAGCCCAAATGTGTTTCAGGAGTGGCTTCACCGTTCGTTGGGCCGCCCTGTCATCGCTTCCCTTGAGGGAGGGGTTCGGGTCCTTTGACATTTAACCTCTTCTTCCGCCCTTTCTTCTCTCAACAATAACGACACCCAACCCCTTCAAAGCGACAACTCTTTTCTTTCGTTACTAGGCGCTCAATAACGAGCTCAATAATACTTTGTCCATGCGCCTGGCCATTCTTTGATCTGCCAACTCCAGGCCTCCTCGGTCGCCCCTCCCGGACCTGCCCTGGATCCTCGGTTTCGTTTCTCGCAATTCCTCTACCTCAAGTACATAGCTTAGTGAATAAAAAGCAAACTAGCAATTCTCTTGCACCTGTCCACAAAGTCTGCTCCGTCCGCTCTCGAGTATTCTTGCATATTCCGAACCTCTGACACCTAGGCTTTCTTTTCCTTTTCAGACAGCCTCCAGTCCTTGTTCCCTGCGGAACTACTTTAGGCAGACTGGCTCTCTGCAGAGCAACTCTTGAGCATCTCGAGTACATCGGCAGCAAGGTATGCTGCATATCCTTGAAAATCTCAGAACGCTGACATCTGTTTCTAGCCGTCGGCGTTTGAAGAAGAATCAACAATGGCTACTCAGGAGGACTTAGCATCGCTCTTCGCTCGCAACCTCTCCCTCCAGAACCCCCCTCCATACGTTGCTCCCAAAGAGGAGCCAGCTCCAGTCGAAGAGCCCTACACCTACTCCATTTCCCGGCATTACCATCACTCCGCACATGTCGCCCAACAAGTCCCTTCCAGACCTGCCTCTGAACCTCCTCAGACCGATCAACTTACTGTTGAGATTATATTAGCCAGACACGGCGTTGATGCGTCAACTCTATTCCCCTCGCAAATCGAACTCTTCAAGACCGCAGATACCGGACAGCAGATGCGACTTATCGAGCTCTGGCGGATATGCCCCCCTGACTATGGTGGACACGCTCTGGCACATGACCTCGGCAACTGGCCTTCAACCTCCTTCCAGCAGGAAGAGGCTATGGCTAAGTTGAGATACGAGCGATTGATGCTAGAAGAGCGGATGTCTCGGACAGGCGGTGATCAGCAGAGCATGGACAGTGACACGATGAGTGACTCTAGCAACAACGCACCTTTGACCCCAATTCAAGGAGGTGATGGACGTTGGTCAACGCAGAGCCATATTGCAGAGCCCTACATGCAGTCCGGCTATGAGGCCCTTGCCCAACGTGAGTACGAGGCTTCCGCTCGTCAGTCAAAGGATGTCTATTCTCACTTTGGCAATTCAGTTGGAGGTGATTACAAGCCCGCCACAGACCCTGTGTACAACTCGGTCTCAGACATCCACCGATTTCCCAACGTTGGTGGCAACTGGGAGCAACTTGTAGAGCAGCGAAAGCAAGCGATGGAGGATCAGTAGTAAGTACTTGCAGTCAAATGCCTCTTGATTTTGAGATTCTCGAGAGCCCCAGCCCTTCTTCGAGGAGGTAAATACTGACCGGCTCTGCAGCGGCGCATTTGATCAACAATTCCACCACAATATCGGCGGAGTCACGGTGGCAGAGTATCAAGGAGAAGATGAGGAGATGTTGTAGATAAGAAGTACGCATAGTAGATAAGCAGACAGATTGCACATTAGAGTTAATTTTCTTTGTCGTTTGCATTGAAGACGGAGGATATATTTTTTTTTCTGGTACGGGATATGGAGGAGTAATTGTCGCGCATGGCATCGGGTTCACGGCAGTACAGATTGATGGATTTTCATGAGGGATTCGAGTGGATGAGGAAGACGGTCTTAGGCATCTACTCTCTCTTCGTTTCACGTCTCTTCTCACATCTCTTGATCACAGCTGGCTGGTCTGGGTTTGAGTCCAGCTTACTTGATGTATCACACATTCTCATGTTCGGAAAGCGTGAGGTACGTACCTTCGAACCCCCGATACTCCCCAGCATTCCCCAGCATATCCCCTCCCCTTCCCCCGATCGATCGAGAACATTTGTTGAGGTACGTACCTTCGAATCCCGATACTCCCCAGCATTCCCCAGCATATCCCCTCCCCATCCCCCAATCGATCGAGAATATTTGTTGAGGTACGTATCGACCATATCCTCTCCCCTCCCCGGTGGCTCTCACTACTCACTTGAAAGCACTTCCCCGGCTACAGCAGCTCTCCCTCTCGGCGCTTCGATTACGTCTCTGGACCGGACCTGGATCTGGATCTTTCCCCTCCCTTTTCCTTTGTCACTCTTCTCGTTTCCTTCTCGTTCTGCAGATAATGAATCAATGAAAATATTCTACACATTCGTACATCCAAGTGACTATCCCACTTGTCGTGAATCAATCATCTATTAAGTTGAAATTCGCAACCTTGTTCATACATGAATAGTTACTTCATCAAGTAGCTCTCAAAATCAAAATCCAATCCCATCACGCAGCACTCATGCCAACTCAATCTGTCTTTACAAGCAAATTCCCAACTCGCAAGCACTACATCCTTCAGCGCATCCTTCCCTCCTTCAATGTATGCTTTCCCATAAGACCACCAGGGCCGGGATTAGCGTTGAACAAGCATGGGCAAGACAGTTTGAGGCCCAGTGAGCTAGTTTTTCATCTCAAGTTTCTTAAAGCTTAATGTTAGAGAGTTGGCTCATATGTATTGTATACAAATATCAGACTGATTGATCTCGGTAGGGCGAAGATCCAGATTGTGGCTTTTGAGAGGAAGCAGGCAGAAGGGTTCAAGGTTAAGATTCAAGAAGATTGATATGCTAAGGCTTATTGCTGAGACGAAACCGGAGTTTGTGTTCCTGGATGAATGAGGATGGTAATCCTGAGTATAGGCAGTGAAGCGAAATATGAGCAGTAGGTATGCTCTGATAGTTTTCAGATTCGATAGGGAAGGGAGGGGATGTGGGTAGGTGTAAAGAAACGGATAGTGATCTCGAGTTAGGGGTTATAAATGTGAATGTTAATGCATATGACTTTGGGCAGTAGCCTCACACCAGACTGTGGGTATTTAAAGATCAAAGTATTAAATTCACTTGCACCAGTGGTTGTTAGAATTTGTGACGCGAAACTGGCTTTCAATGTACTGTACAATGAGAGAGAATTGAAGCCCATATGAGCGTAGCCATTGCTCCATCCGGCAGCTCCAGCCAGTCCCCTCAAAAACTGCGTTGGGAACGACGCGGGGCTGTGTCTGAGGACCGTTGAGAATTTAGAGAACAAAGATACCGGCAGACCATCAGTATTAAGGACTCGCTAGCCCACCATGAATATGGTGTACTCGCTCTCAACTCTTGATTGTACTCAGTTCCAAGATTGATGAGCAGATTCTGATTAAGAGTTCCTAGACTGGTGTGTAACGTGTGTTTGACCTTGAGGTATAGTCCGCTATGATCGGTCATGTAGAACTCAGCTTGATTTCCGGCATTCGGAGTCTTTCTCATACGCTTACGACTGAAAGTCAGTTGGCTGTGGAGGTCTGTCTCGTTCATGAAGAACTGGAGGGCTCGAGGGACATTGAGAGCCTAACTACTATTTTACTTTTTTAAATTTTCCCTGCTCAGTAGAACAATCTGAAAAGTAATGGCTCGTCGCTTTACGAATGTTCCATAAGTTGTAGTACATTGAACGCTAGTATTGCGTGACGAATTCTGACAACCCCTGGTGATTGACTTGGTGACAATTTAGGATTTTCATTTGCCGAGACCATCCCAGATCCCATTTATGTACATTCTGATAATGGCAAAACTAGCTATGTGTTGGCATGGCAACATCCGCAGCCTTGGAAATTGCATCCTCGCTCTTCCACAAACTCGTAACAGTCTTCAACTGCGTGTAAAACTGCAAGCCAGGTTTTCCATAAAAGTAGCTTGCTCCACCTCCAGCGATACTCTTCTTATTACCTGTGAACGAGAACATGGGGAGCGGGACAGGTATGGGCACGTTGATTCCGACCTGTCCTGCCTCGATGTTCCTTTGAAAGGCGGCAGCTGTCGCTCCCGATTTGGTGAAGATAGCAACACCGTTTCCATACTCGTTTGCGTTGATGAGATCAACTGCCTCATCGAGAGACTCGACGTTCAAGCAGACCAAAACTGGACCGAAAATCTCCTCTCGATAGCACTTCATGTGCGGCTTAACATCGGTGATGATGGTCGGTCCAACCCAATTGCCGTTGGGGTACTTCGAAGGCTTATAACCCCGACCATCCAACAGAATGGTAGCACCTTCCTCCTCTGCACTGGCAATGAGACCCTCAATTCTTTCTTTGCTTTGAGGTGAGATCACAGGACCCAAATCAGCACCCTCCTCGAAGCCACCATTAACTTTCAAAAGCTTCGCGCTCTCAGCAAGCTCTGGAAGCCAATCCTTGGTCTTGCCAACCATAACTAAAGTACTGAGAGCCATGCAACGCTGACCAGCAGCGCCAAAGGCAGCGCCCACAATAGAGTTGAGTGCGTGCTGCTTGTTAGCATCTGGAAGGATGGCGGCGTGGTTCTTTGCTCCCAAATTGGCTTGCACACGCTTGCCGTTCGCAGAGCCGCGAGTGAAGATGTATTCTCCAGCGCGGTTGCTGCCAACAAAACTGATGGCCTTGATAGCTGGCTCATCGAGGATAAAATCGACCGTCTTCGCTGCACCGTGGACAACATTTAGTACTCCTGGAAGAAAGCCGGCTTTCGTAGCTAATTCAGCCAAGATCATTGCGGCGCCCGGGTCCCGTTCTGAAGGCTTTAGGATGAGGCAATTGCCGGTGGCGGTGGCAATTGGGATTGACCAGAGGGGAATCATGGCGGGAAAGTCTGCACAGATGTTAGCCTGGAAGCTTCATTTGTTTGGAATTGCGTACTGAAGGGGCAGATTGAAGCTACGACGCCCAATGGTTCCCTGTAGCTTCGTGTCTCCATATCCTTAGCAACTTCGAGGACTTCACCCATCATTTGCTGAGGAATGTTGCAAGCTCCTTCTGCAACTTGTAAGCCACGAAGTACGTCTCCCTTCGCATCTATACAGCCATTAGAATAGAATTAATACCGATGTGTGATTAAACGGTCATACCAGCAAAAGTCTTTCCTTGCTCCAGTGTAATACTAGCCGCCAATCTGTCCCAGTTGTCCCTGACCAATTGTGTAAACTTGAACATGATTTGTTGCCTCGCCATTATGCTCGTAGCCTTCCATTCCGGAAAAGCCTTCTTTGCACTCTCCACAGCAGCCTTGAGCTCGGCATCTGTGCTCTGCGGTACTCTTGTGACGAGGTTGTTCGTAGCGGGATCATGGAGCTCGATGAATTGAGTCGTTTCCGATTTCATAAATTTGTTGTTAATGAAGTATGGGGTATCTTGAACATCCTGGATCTTTTCGTGAGTGGTAGGGTAGTTCGTGGCATCGAATGCAAGTGCTGTTGCAGGCTTGAGTTGTTGTGCTGTAGCATGCAGTCTGCGAGCTGCAGTCTTCGAGTGATCGAGCGGGGAAGGCATTCTGAATGCGGGAGCTGAGCGGGGTGTTCGTACTGCTACTGCAGGTATGTTTCGCGTGAGAATTCGTCGCATTTTCGAGGATCTGGAGAATGCTAGATTTGTTGCGAGGAACAATTCAAGGCATGCTCGCAGAAGTCTGGGAAAGAAAGTCAACAGTGGAAGTGGAGTAAAGGAGCTTAAACCGAGCGTTCGGCTCACGGCGCGAAGGACCCGCCGAAGTCGGGGTAGATGCGGAGAAGAATGGGGGTTGACGTCGAGAGCAGCTAGCAACTTCTTCTAGGTATTTAAAGGGCAGACACGCATAGAGAGTTCACACTGTGCAATTATGGTTAGGATGAAAGCTGCTGCAAGTTCATACTGAGTCTGCAAGGCTGAGGACCAAAAGCGAGTTGAGAGGAGAGCTCTGTATAGCTTCCAGTCTCGACATTCCCCCACTTTGGTTACGACGTATATAAGCGAGGCTACTAAACTGATGGGTATCTATTCTATTCTAAGAAGGTGCAACCGCGCTCTTTAAGTTCTCAAAACACATCTAAAAATGGCTATCCTAATTGCAAGCATTGTCTCCTTTTCTCTCCCTGAGTTCAAACCTTCTGGCTCAATGGGACATCCCCATTCGTGATCTCCTCCACGAATGCAGGGTCAGCATCGTAAAGCATAACATGGAAATGCTCTACAGCATGAACAGACTTCAATGATTTCCAGTTTTTGAACCAGATAACCTATTAGATGATTAGGGTCAAGGAGCTTAAATTGTTCATCACGTGACTCACATTTTCCTTTCCAACCTTTCTCCCAAATGTCTCATCAACAAAATCATCAATCTCCTTCCTCGCCTTCGCCGTCAAATCATCCGTCAATGGATCATCCTCCAACTCAAATTTCGTCCAGATAACCAGGTGCACAATCTTCTTGTCAATTCCATAGGGCCAATCATTATACAGAATCTTGATATCGCTGTCCTTCTCAAATGGCTTTCCTTCAGCTTGAATTGGCTCTTTCCATCCTAATCTCTTTGACAGCACGAACTCCATAATACTACCATATTCCTTCTTCAACATCCAATTGTACGCCAAGTACCGCCGGAGATCCGAAGGAAGACGTTGGAAAGTATCAATTCGATTCTCTGCAATGATCTGGCGGACTTCTGGCCATGTAATCGTGCGGTAGGAAGCATCAGGAGTGCTGATTATGGCGAGGTCTTTGGCACTAAGGTTGGCTAAGAATGGTGGACATACTGCTTCTCGTTGGGAGGGAGGGACGTTGATTTGCCAGTACGGCAAGGGCGTCGTGCTACCCATTATTGAGAAACTTTGGAGACGAAGTTCAGAAGTGTCTGATGGAGATCGTGGGGGTTGTCACAACTGCATATAGTAAATGCTGGTTTACGAACGTAGATATCTACCTTTCAAGATCTCCATGCTGGTTGAGCAAGCAAACACCCTTACTGGGCCGTTGCTAACCGAATATGGGAAAAGGGGCTTGCCACACCCCTGAGAAATTTCCAAGGCTGAGCTTGAGCCTTGAGGTTTCTGGAACACCATGTTTCTCTCCAACATCCAATAATCCACAAAGATAGCCAAGCCCTACTGTACTGTATGCTTCCAGCAATCTAAGCACGCCTTGGCGTCCGCCCTCTGGCCTCCAGCGCCTAGACTCTCCTCCCCTCCCCTGGACGTTGTCAATAGCGCCGCCCCACAGCAATTCCCACCGCAATCTCCGCGCTGAAGAGCCTTCGTCCTCCATCACACCAACCAGCATTTCACCAGCAGCAAACTTTCGAACAAACAAGCTTTGTTCCCTTGCCTTCTATCAAGCCCTAATCTCGGCGCTGTGGTCAACGGCAAGCACTGCCTTGCCATAGCTGCAAGGAAAATGGAAAATGATCTTCTTGATTGGCTGGAATGGCTCCTGGATGGATCTGCTCTCGTGGCCATCTGCAAGACTTCTTTCTTCCTAGATCTCTATCGGGCCTAACAGATCCTAGCTTTTCCACATGTCACTGTTTATTTATATATGTGAATTGGTCCCCATTAATTGTTGCAAGTGTTTTCAGTGATGTGTCGCGTGTTCCTTAATTGTTTGCTCTTTCCCTTCACTCCTTTTGTTAGTGAAGATTGCGCTCACGCCCCAGACTGACTTGAAGTCACAAGCTGGACTCACTCGTTCTTACCTTCTTTCATTGGCCTCGTCGCACTTCACTCATTTGTGCCAGAGGCTCCAACCACCGTCTTTACAGTTGCTTCCGCAAAAAGAAAGGGGACAACGTTTACCTCCGTCAGTTATCGGGGGTCGATAAGGAACAGCTTCCGAGATTCAACATTCGAAATTCAAAGTGAATAGGAGGGCTGGATGAAAGATATTTCGAACAGCGCGGTCGCTCCTCGACACCTTCACTTCACGATTCCTCACCACCACGATCTTCGATAGACAGACAAGATGGGGAGACCACGAGCTCAGCGCCCCCACGTTCAGCGGCCATCGCCTCTGCAGCAAGTCCACAGCACAAGGCCTCTCTCGCAAGCTCTTGAGCTTGAGTCTGCTCTTCCGGCGGTTGGTTTGGTCAGGGATCCGCACTTGTAGGTCTCCTCCTTTTCGCTGCCCTCGCGCATCTTTGTCGCGTTCCGAACATGTCCCCGGAGCCCAACGAGCGTGCTGTCAAGAATCATATCGCGTTAAGCAATGCTAACTTCAAGGTCGTCTAGCTGGAAGAGGTTCTCTACCGCGGTACACATGGCAGAGGTTCCGGGAGATGTCGAGAGGGGATCACAGAAGAGTGGGAAGAGCAGCGTTGATAAGAAGTATGTCTATACCAAATCTACGACCAGCAAGCCGAAAAAGGGTGCTGACAAGTGATGGCAGGGATGAATGGCTTGCACAACAGCACAAAGAGAAGAGACACTGCCGAATCTTGTGTGCTAGCATCACAGGCATCGTGCTTCTGGTCGTCATTGCGGCAGCAATTGTGGGCTGGTACTTTACGAAGGTCAAAAAGATATGAGAAGGCATTATGATGAACGAGAGCACGATAACGAACCTTGGAGGATTTGGTTGCCAAAACGATTGCTATATAAGCAACGATCATGGTGAGCTTGGAGGAAGAACTCATGTATGATTTGCTCTACATCCGGCGAAGAAGTCGCCGAGGGAAGCTCTCAGAAAAGTTGAACGAGAGATACCCACCATGTGTATGGAATATCAGAATCCCATCCAAAAACAATAGAAAACAAAATACAAAACTGGCTCAAACCTAAAGCAAGCATATTTCTCTATTGCACCAAAAAAGTCTAGATTAGATTGGATTGGCTAATGCGGAGAGGAAACTATGCGCGAGTTCGTTCTCGTCACCGAATAGCTACTTAATATAATTCTGGCTCCGGAAGCTTCCAAAGCCGAGAAGATGCGATGTGCAACAAACCAAACTTATTGCTGGTATTTCACCTAATACTTGTATTTGAATGGAGGGAAGGAATTGCCTGTGCCTCTCGGGTGGGTAAGCTGCCGGTACAGTACCTTGAAAGCGGCTCAAGTGCTACCAGTTCAGGAAATGGGAAGTTGGAAACGAAAATTGCTTGCCGCCTTGACTAGCTCAGTTCTCTCCCAAAGATCAAGGCTGAATTGTTGATTTCCATGGAATCTATTCTCGTTGCGATACTAATATAGACATAGAAAGTACCTAGCATCCCAAACCTCCTTTCCCATCAGCTAAGCATCTCATCCACGAGAAACATCCTTCTCCACCCCAGCCTTCTCGAAAACTCACCAGGCTCTTTCCAATCTTAAACTTAGCCCACGAACTCAGAGCTCTCCGGATCCCCAATCTCCTCTGAAAAAGAGGTCAAAAACAAATTAGGTCCTTACCGCCTCCCTCCGGAACGAAACACATCCGGTCCCCCTCCCCGCCTCCTCCCTGACCCCACTTCACGTGACCGCGAATCCTCGCCCTGGATCTGCGCCCGATCCGGCACCACCTTCCTTGTCCCCTCCGCCCCTTCCTCCAGGACACCTTATCTCGATCTCATGCAGCCCGATGATCTGTGACGGGTGGTGGTATCGGCTCCACCTGCCACTTGCTGGTTGGGTTGGGTGAGGGCTGAGAGGTGTAACTTGGGTGGTGGGGATTATTCGATAGGAGGGCCGGAATCAGAAGGATCCGTATGCGGTCGATGTGCAACAAAGTTTTTATTTTCTTTGGGGCGCGGCGTGGTTGGAGGAGAGTTAGGGGGGAGGGGTTGGGCTTGGCTTGAGGAGCTATTTGGGGTAGTTGGGTGCTCTTGTGGTTATGGGGATTTTGGGACCTTGGTCTCGAGAAGTGCTGCTTGTATGGGGAATGCGAAGTAAGGGAGGAATTTACCTTCCTCGCGGTATTCTGGAATTGGTTGAACCATTCTCTTTCTCTTTCTTAGCGTTTCTTTTTCCACCAGCCAGATTCTTTCGTTGTAGTTTCAACTTTCGTTACTTTTTTCCTGATACCGTACCTCGTTCACGAAGGTGGAGCTATCCTCCGGTGTCGTCGATCCAGAACTTCGATATCATCCTCCACATCTACAAGCTCTCCTCCTTCTCAGCGCCTTCCCCACTATTGCTGTAGCCGTACACATCACCCCTCCTCCTCTTCCCTTCGCTACTACAAAGCCTCTTTCCACTCACCACAAATACCCAATGTTTCCACCAGCCCAAGTCGCCGTCCTTGCAGGGAGGATCAAGGCGAGACCTGGACGGTTAGCACAATCACAATTTGTATTGGGGGGTAATCGGTGTGAGTGCAAGGATAGGTTGAGGTGTTGTGGGAGTTATTGTGACTGTGATGGAGATTGTAGGGAGGAGTTGGAGGGGTTGGAGTGCTTGCTTTGATGGCTAGGCAGAGAGGTGGAATGTAGGTTTGGAAGAGCGGGAAGTGGGTTGAGGGATGGTGAGAAGTGAAGAAGGAGTGGAAGGGGATAATTTATTTGCAGAAGCTAGGCAGGGGAATATTAAACGGAATTCCCTGTGGTACCATTGCTTCTCGCATCACTTAGCAAACATGGAGACTTTCACCAAAGGCTTTTGGATCACACTTCTCTAATATCACCGCATCGAAAAAGCCATTGGAGAAGATCAGGTGCAAGGAATGCGACGAGTATGTTCAAACAATAAGGGCAAAGCTATCTTGATCAAGAAGGAATGGATCGAAGCAATTGAGAACAGGAAAGAATTTTGTAGTTGGATGTTACTCTGGTCTCAAGTTGCACGTTGAGGCATTTCGTAACAGCGTGGCTGACTGAGCAGACCATCAGTCTAACGAGGGAACGATTTGCATTGAATTGGTTGCCGCCGATCAGAGATACAAGTCAGCAAAAGTTTTATACTCCGGGGGAAGTAAAGCAGACAACAATCAACAGCTAACATCACTCGGCCCACTTTCTTGTGCAAAAATTGATAAATTGATTTTCACAGGCTCGCAACTCAATAGTAATTACTGATGATGATACGGAGGTTTGGAGCATACTTTCGGCTGGCCAGAGAGCCAGTCGACGAGAGGGACATGCGAAGAATGGAAGGACGGCAGTTGCTTGATTTAATTCTAGTCCAGCTCTGAAGATTGTGTATTCCTAGTGCTACATTTAACTGGTACTTTGTATCCATCAGTCTCAGAAGATACTAGAGCCAAGGAAATTGTGAAGCGGAAAGATTGAGTGTTGCTAAGTAGCTCGTAATACTCTTGTTCACCAAGGGGCGGCCGTTGCTTCAGTCAAGGGGGAAAGATGAGCTTTGACAACAATTTTCCATTCCTGCGAAACTTACTACAGCTCTTTCGAAGCACGGTTACCTCACGTAACGTGTCGTAAGAGTTCCCTTGAAGTAGGCTATTGAGACTTGGCTATATAACGGTAGCTTAGCTGGACTTCTGCGGTCAGCTTACTTGGAGCTGCGCTGCAACTTTTGTGTGGAGCTGAGGGAAGACCCGTTGTCGGGAGCGCCACGTCTTACATAACTCTGTGCTAACAAGTTAAAGCATAGAAGTTCCAAATAGAATTTAGCAACGAAATAATCTCATGTAAAATCATGCAGAAGGAATACAAGCAGAAATTCCAAGGTGTCTACAAGATATCATGTGATATTGTATCACGTGCATGCCCATGAGTTCCCAAAGGGGTTGAGGAATTAAAGAGAAGGCGAGCAGAATCCCAGAAGCGATCGATTGCACAAAAATAGGACCACGGTTAGATATTGCTCACGGTCCTTTGTGTTGGACGAGCTAAATCGAAGCTTTTCGTAATGACCAAGCTTTTGGAGACTATGCAAGAGATGTGATTAATTCCTACCTGTAGCTGCATGTATCTATCTCACCCTGAATTGGATTATTGAATTGCTGCCCAAGACCCTTCTAATGCTCGGCGGCATTTGACATCTCGGAATTTATGCCTCATATGCCTCATATCCCCCTCTCGTATCTGACTGACCTCCAATATCGGCCACAGACCCCCACGTGCAGAGGGTACGCGTCGCTGCTGGGCCTGCCGGTGGCAGGACATCAGATACTGAGATGCAGAACGAAAAGGTGTGGCGGGCCGAGGAGTTTTGGCGCCAGAAGCAATTGTGCCATTATGACTTGGCGTCGAGATATGCACCGATTCGGAAGAACAGATAGACAACTTCTACCAGGTGGCTTATCTCTCATAGCAACCGCTGTAGCACAAGGCTTGATGATGAAAACAATAGCACGGCGGAGGCTTGCGGCTGATGGAGCTTTTTGAACATGTCTCGGGTTCGAAATTAGGGTTGTGGACCCAATGGATCCATGGCTGTTCCGTCAAACCCCCTTTTAGACATTTCGCGCGGCACCATCCTTGGTGATGATACGGGAAAAGATTTGATCCATCGGATTCTACTGCAACGTTGGATTGGTGGGAAGCATCTGGGGTTTGACGGGACAGAATCTGGAGAGAGCTTTGCGGAGCAGCAAAACTGGAAATCTCTTCCCCTCACCATTCTCCTAATACAAGTACCTAGGCCTAGGCTCCCAACAAAAGGCGGGAGGATTGGGCGACAGAGGTAGCGAGTGGCGAGCTGGACTCTTCAGGATGGGAATCACAGCGATCAAAACGAAAACCCAGCGGGTTCAGGGATGTTGCAAAAGGCACCCGGTGGCCCCAATAAAAAGCGCAGCATCCCGGCGCCACCCTATCACCCTTGCCGTTGCCAGCCTCTTCGACTGTTCGAGACAATAATTTCAAGAAGCTAGCAAGACCGGAACTCTCTCCTCACGCATAAGAACTCTCAGCCTGCTCTCACTGCTGCCGTCGCTCTCGCTGCTTCAATTGACTGCTGCGGATTATCTGATGTGAGTATTCCTTCTTCGCCTATTCAAGAGGATAAGCCTCTGCCCTCGGACCAGCTTTCAGCTTCTGACCTGACGTCAGCGAGGCATAATTGAGCCCCGGCTAATTTGAAGCTCTCCCAGATTTATAGACAGCTATTTGCTCTCCATCAACTACACTCGATCAACATACACTTCACATATCCTGTCAAGAGACACATTTCGCAATGGCCGCTGCATTCAAGAGCGCATTGCCCGCTCACCTAAACCCGAAATCTGCCCTTGGCGGCAATGGCGATTCCAACGTTGAGTTCGCCAGAAAGCACCATGGCAAAACCCAATCACACATGGTGAGTACAGCCCAAAAGCTTCTACAAATGATGGAATGCATGGCGGGCCTTGGGAAGAGAGTGAAGGACAACTGGCAAAATCTCGGCTTCAAGCGGAGCTTGAGAAGTAGCTGGGCGGGATAATCACTTGTTTGCCAAAGTCTTTGAAGGTGAATATTTGGACACGTCTTCGACGTCCGCGACTCGATATGGACGTTGCCTTCCACACTGCCAGCAACGCGCCGCATCATCGCAACCATGGACAAATCAGGGCGACGACTATGGTGCCTGTACCTCCCCGGAATTTGCGTTCATGCAGTTCCCGTGCTACCTGGCAGGCACGAAGAACTACATTTGGGGGGCCTTCCTCGGGACTTTCACTTCTACCACTTAGAACCAAGATCTACTGTCGAGGAGGAAGAACGACTACAGCGTTTCGATCTACCACTCTCTTTGTGGCCTTATGACGCTTTCTCCAAGCAAGAGTCTGAAACACCATACTCCTTATACACTGACATCCATCCTGCTCTTCGACAACCGTACACTCCCTCACCTCGTTCCTCCCTTGAACTTTCGACTCTAAAGACAATTATTTTGTCCCGACCCCCCAAACTCGCCTGGCTTTCCTCCAAACGTCATCCGCTCAAGCGCCCTCCAATCCCTGACTTCACTGGTCCAGATATGCCTGCCATGCATTCAGAAGCGTCTACTCCTGGCGTAAGATCGCCAAGACTTGGATCAAAGCTAACAAATCATGATGATAAGGCATTCGAAAATACATCCACGTCTGTAGCTGCGAGCCAGATGCGAAATGCCCTCAATCAGCTTGCTGACACAGTCAAAGACCCAGAAGAGAAGAAGGTATGAACCTAGCGTTATTGAACTTTGGCGAATGCGGCTAATTGCCCACAGCTCTTCGAAACTGAGATGGACAATTTCTTCGCACTTTTCCGAAGATACCTGAACGACAAAGCGAAGGGAAACACACTGTATGTTTTGGCTTTTAAGCTTTTTGTTGTAAGCTTTTGGACTAATTTGTAAACAGTGACTGGGAACGTATTGCACCACCCGCACCAAACCAGGTTGTCGACTATAACGAGCTTGCCAACTCCGAGTCTGTTGGTTTCTTGAACAAATTGGCCGTACTCAAGCTCAATGGTGGTCTCGGTACCTCGATGGGCTGCGTTGGTCCCAAATCAGTTATCGAAGTCCGTGATGGCATGTCCTTCCTCGACCTATCAGTCCGACAAATCGAGTATCTCAACCGCACATATGATGTCAATGTTCCGTTCATCCTCATGAACTCTTTCAACACCGATGACGATACCCAAAACATCATCAAGAAATACGAAGGCCACAACATTGATATTTTGACCTTCAACCAATCCCGATACCCCAGAATCCTGAAAGATTCTATGTTGCCAGCGCCAAAGTCATTCAACTCTCCTATCTCCGACTGGTACCCTCCCGGACACGGAGATGTTTTTGAATCACTCTACAACTCTGGCATTCTCGATAAGCTCATTGAGCGAGGCGTCGAGATTCTTTTCCTTTCCAACGTAGATAACTTGGGTGCTGTTGTTGATCTGCGGATCCTGCAACACATGGTTGAGACCGAGGCCGAATATATCATGGAATTGACCGATAAGACCAAGGCTGATGTCAAGGGTGGTACTATCATCGATTACGAGGGCTCCGTCCGCCTTCTTGAAATCGCCCAGGTGCCAAAGGAGCACGTGAACGAGTTCAAGTCGATCAAGAAGTTCAAGTACTTCAACACCAACAACATCTGGCTGAATTTGAAGGCCGTCAAGCGAATTGTCGAGAACAGTGAACTTGAGATGGAGATCATCCCTAACAACAAGTCTATCCCAGCCGACAAGAAGGGCGAGTCAGATGTCTCCATTGTCCAACTAGAGACCGCAGTCGGAGCTGCTATCCGCCACTTCCACAATGCACACGGTGTCAACGTTCCCCGACGGCGTTTCTTGCCCGTCAAGACTTGCTCTGATTTGATGCTTGTCAAGTCGGATCTGTACTCGCTGAAGCATGGCCAACTCCAGATTGACCCCAACCGTTTCGGCCCAGCTCCTCTCATCAAGCTCGGCAATGACTTCAAGAAGGTCTCAGACTTCCAGAAGCGCATTGGCAGCATCCCCAAGATCATTGAACTCGACCACTTGACAATCACCGGAGCTGTCAACCTCGGCCGAGGCGTCACTCTCAAGGGTACCGTCATAATCGTTGCCACAGAAGGTAGCACCATTGATATTCCTCCGGGATCCATCCTGGAGAACGTCGTAGTCCAAGGTTCCTTGAGATTGCTGGAGCATTAAAATGGGATTTGTAGGGTAGTTGGTAGGGAGGAAATGTTTATTTGGGTTGCATGGACATGGCAGTGTTCTTTAGCATTTCACATACGCTAATTTCGGCGGTACGCAGGAACACAGAAAGAGATTCTGAGAACTGCATTCGAGTGTATTAGTCTTTTCTAATGAACCGATGATTTACATATATTTGCATCTTGTAGGTTTGTGATACCTGTAGTGTTAAAGCGTTATGTGAGCTGGCCCTGGCATGCGGCGCACCAGTTCAATGTCACTAAGTCGAGTTGGACATTCAGGTTCTGGCTCTGCGATTCTTCCCTCACATTACCTTATGGATTGAAAGCCTACTTCAGCACTTTCCTAGGAGATTCTCTGCACGTTAAATTTCCATTGCCCTGCCCCACCTCGAGCCTGGCTTACATGATTGGCTCGTCGAGCTGCATCAGCTGGAGCTCCTTGCTGCATGTGTCTCGACTCCTCCAACTCCATCGACCCGTGAAGCTCAAAGCATACAATCATACAATTGAGTCCCCATATACCAATGCAAGCTACTCAAGCACGTTTATAGCTTCATCACCACACTAAAACGACGATTAAAACAACCAAATACCCCGGCTCTTTTTCTCAGCGAAACACAAAGGTCAGCTGACATCTGATGTCCCTCGAAACATCAACCTCGAAGAATGACACATTCGATGATTTTCTACGCACGTGCTGGCGTGTAAATGAGTGCTGGCCTTGTCTGAGAGAGAAGAGCGCGCCGTGTAGTTGGTGTCCTAGTGTATATCCCCTGGTAGCTCTCTATCTAGCCTCCCTCTTCTTTCCCTTTTCACTCTCCCAAAACGTACTCCCACAATTCACAATTACTCATTAGATCTATATTGAAGAAAAGAAAGAGAAAATAGAGAGAGCTGATAGAGAGTAGTCAAGAACATGCATCCCGAATCTCTCTCGGATACAGATCCTTGCACCGATTGTCAACGCGGATATCTGTCCGCTCTGGTCTGAGCGCTGGGAGCTGAGGACGAAGGGGCTGGGTTGTCATGTGTCGACTATCACGCTGTTTACTTGTGTTGTGAGTGTGGTTTCTACCTTTGTTGTTGTGGGGTTGGTGGTTCTGGGGTTTGGGTGCGGGAAATGGGTTAGTGGGAAGTGGAGGGGGAGGGGGGACGGCTGGTGGAGGGTTTGGAGGGGGTGGAGGTTGAGATTGGTGGATGTTAGGGGAGGGAGGGGGAGAGGGAAAGGGAGGGATGAGGAGAGGACACCGTTACTGGGTGAGAATGAAGGCGCGGGTTGAGCTTGGAATGAATTGTTTTATTGTGCTTCTTTAATGTGTGGCATTGCTCTCATGGCTGGCTGGAAACTTGGACCACTTGACAGCGTGGTTGGGCATCTATCTCAATTTCCAGCTCATGTCTATGCCTGGGCTAGCAGGATATTGTAGCAGAGTTTGCGGTGGATTTCTGCATCTTGGCCCTTGGAAGTGGTTACGTGATGGAACGTCTTCTACTACCTTCGTTTCATTCTTGGGCATAGGTCGGGCAAGGACCTTTCCTCCTTTCTTCCATCTCCTTTAAGGTGGATGTTCCAGGATGACTGTTGGTTTTGGCTTGTGTGCTTTGACTGTTACCATCCTGTGTTTTTCATCCAGAGCTCACAGGTGGGATAATGGCGACCTCATCACCCTCTTGTATCACCATTCCCTCATCATTTTCATTCTCCGGAATATCGACGTATTCCAAATTGACCGTAATAAGACAGCTCTCCAGGAGATTTGCCTTGATTCCACCGTACTTCTCTTCAAGAGTGCTGAATAATTTCGCTATTGGTAGGGGGGCAGGTAGGTCTTCTGAACTTTTGGACGTGTGGTTTTCTGCGGGTCCGAAGTAGAGGATTTTGAAGTGTCCCGGCGGAGCTTTGGAGGACGTCGACATCGTGATGTCTTTCGCCGGATGCCTAACCAAGAAATGGTGTTAGTAATTGAGGGCGGAGGGAATGTGAGGAAACGATGCAAAATTGAGAAAATTGTCAGAGATCTTGGTGTAGTCCACTTCTCAGAGCGAGTCTGATTCAGGTAATACATGCTAAATTTGTTCATCATGATAGTAAAATAGAGTGCAAGGAGTGTAAATGAGAATTCTCACACGTACCGGACGATTTGTTGCACTTGTAAAAGCAGTTGCCAAGCTCTGATGTTCGGAAAGGGTGGAGAAATCTGTATGAGGAAAGCTGCGCTACCACCAGTACCGTCCGCCGTAATTTTTGTAAAGCGTCACGAAATCGCGTCTCCCAAGCAAATAAATTTCCATAGGGATGGTTGGTACAAGAGCACCATCTGCCTCCAGAATCATGTTATGGTCTCCCCAATTACGGAGACAGGCGACTCAGTCATTCGTCTGCTGGAGATGCATTTTAAAAAGCCAGCCTGTTAGGACTTTTGGCAACCCTTCACAATGGAGAAGTGGCGTCAAAGAGCCCTCGCGGAGATACTTCAGTCGGGGTGAAACGGTGAGATTCTCTTCGGATTTCCGCCCCTCTCAAGCTAATTGATTTCATAAGTCTCGTCTGGAAGCTCAATCGGTAACAGAAGTCGCCCCTGAGCGACCTCTTGAAATACCGTCAACGGGCTCTAGTTTACGGGACCGACTTCGAAAATGGGAGATTGAGCATGCGGCAGAGTATGTGATGGCAGCACCACCGAAAGAAAGTACTATAAGAAAAAGCGGTGTCCTGAATAATGTAACCCGTCCCCAAGCTGGGGACTTTCAATTAGAAGGGGACGAGGACGAGTATGAAGATGGTAATATGCTTAGACCAATATTTGATCGTGGCGAGATGGTCGATGTTGGTAGCAAAAGAACTTTTCTTCTGCCTGGAGATCTTGTCGAGCTTCTGTATGTTGTATCTCCGCTCCGTGGGCTATGGAAGGTGTGAGCTGATCTCAAATAGGGCCTCAGGAAGTCGCCATGCAGAGCTGGCTATTTTCGTTCGACATTTGGACTTCCAGGCGCAATTCTACACAATGTCCGGCCGTTGGGTGCACAGAACGGATAAACATCCACAGTTCTACGTCCCAAATTTTGTTGAAGCGCAAGAGCTAGAGGGCATAAAGCAATATCTTCCTCAGGAGGTTGTACCTGCGGAGTTGGAAGACAAGCTACACGCCTTCGATCTTGTTCCTCCAAGGAACATTGGACAGCCTCTTACCTCGAAGATGACTGCATTCTGGGCGGAGTCGGATGCTGCGTATCAGAAGGCTGCGGCTCGTTTCGACAATGCACATCGAATTGTGGCACACCCAACTCGATTCACGTATGCCACTTTGGAAGAGATAGCAGATAAGACACTATCCGGGTTCATACCGAAGACAAAAGATGGCAAATTCTCTCACCAAGTCCTCTATGCACTTCATCGTTCTATGCTACGGGATGACATTGGATTTCATACCCAACAGGCAGGAACAATGCGAGCCGGGGGTGAATACGAGATCAATTCAATAGGTGAGGTGAACAGCATCAATTATGTCACTGGATACGTTCGAAGCTACCGGGAAGCTTTGGTGAAGCAGCCAGAGCTGCTCAAGAATCACCCTTTAACTCGTTTTGCTAACAGTGCTCGCAAACTCATTGCTGCGAGTCGTCAGTCCCGCGAATTTACACCCTATGGGACTATCGGACCTTATTCAGGAAAGGAGCAGGGTGAGCGATCTTTCAGATATGGCCATCCATTCAAACCTTTCTGGACTCACATGAACTATTTCATCCGATTCCTAGAGTCTTGGGCATGTTTGGGCAGCTTCAGTAAAATCTCCTCTTACAACGGAATCGGCTCTACAATTTTGCGCGCTATTGGTGCATATGACGATGTGGCTTTGGATCAGAAGACGGCATGGACAGCATTGCAGGAGCTAGGTGCCATTCCTCCTTGGGAAAACAAGGCTGCCTATGACATGAGACTGCCTCACACGGGTCGCAGGTTGGTACGAGATGTATACCTCAAGACGTCGTCCCCTAGAGAGCCGCACCGCGAAGATCCGCAATCATTTCATGATTGGGGAGAGAGGCCGGACATTATCCAACATCTTCGCAAGGATTGGGGCGATCTTCCTGTGTACTGTATTGATGAGGCTTCAGCACAGGAGATTGATGATGGAGTTTCCTTAGAACGTACGGAAAATCCTGAAGAATTCTGGGTACATATCCATACAGCGGACCCTGCAGCTCATCTTGATCCAAAGGGGAAATACGCCATATCAGCTGAGATTCAGACTGAGACGATCTACTTACCAGAGCGTACAGTACCCCTACTGCGCGGTAATTTTGTCAAAGATCATCTCAGTCTTGCTTCCGGCCGGCCGTGCTTAACGTTCAGCGCGAAGATGAATCTCAAGGGAGAAATACTGGAATCGATCGTAACTCCCGGGATAATTCGAAATGTGGTGCATATGACATATGAGACTCAGTATGAGATCACAAATCCTATGCGAGAATCACAAAACTTGTCTTATACTGTTGGATCGAATGAGTTTGAGAAAGGAGCTTCTCGAGACATGACGGAGAGCGATCAACTCACAGACGAGAACAAAAGGGATTTGAACATGTTGGAGAAGATTCAAAAGGCTCGCTGGAAATACTTGGCTGGAAGAGGTGGTGCATTCATGAGGCCCCCTAAGTCCTCCGCATCCCCCTCCTTTGGAAGTGCTCCATGGGAAAAAATGTCGTTAACTCACAGTTTGCACTACTACGGAGATCCAACTATTCGGTTGTACTTTTCAGAAACATACGACGCCAGCGACTTAGGTCTCGTAGCATGCTTCATGCTCGTCGCTGCCGAAGTGGCTGGAAGATGGTGCAGTGCGAGAGGAATTCCTGTGCCATATCGCGTCACACCTTTGAATCCGGAAAAGGATCCAGCGGAATATTTCACCAATGTCTACCTTCCAGCACGGGACGAGTCTGGTAATCCCCCATTGCATATCATGATGGAATATACACGACAAATACCGGCTGTTCAACCCTCGACTACTCCCGGGCGGCATGTTGCTCTTGGAATGGATGTGGTGCTTAGGTGTACAAGCCCTTTGCGTCGGTTCGGAGATCTTCTGGCTCACTATCAGATCGAGGCAGCCTTGTTGGAGGAACATCGACTGGGCCACTCGCTTGTGGGAAACATGCGGGATGATTTCCTCCCCTTCAGCAAAGCACATGTCGATGCTCTTTTGCCGCGTCTCGCGCTTCGAGAAAAGTTGATTCAGAAAGGTTCGCAGCGCGCGGAAAGAGCATGGCAGCTTCAATTCCTCCTGCGGGCTTGGCGTTTTAAAGAAACCGAGCTGCCTTCCCCCCTCATCATGTCAATTCGGAGCATCAACCCCGACACAAGACTTTGTGGTGGAGTCATCGATCAGCTTTTGTTGGGTGTTCAGTTGGGTGTCCCAGATTCGATGGATATCGAAGAGATCAAGATTGACGACAAGTTCGAGGTTGAAATTGACGATATCGACACTTTTGCACTCAAGGTGTACTGTACTATGGTTAAGCGTGTTGAATCATGAATGTATGAGAATATATGGATGGGGTTATATTGTGAGAACGCTGGCTCCGCGGCCGGATCCACAGCTTCAAATACCCCGCTTGGATTTTATATGTGATAATGGAGAGATGTATATTACTGTATGTACAACACTAGACCAGGATGTAGAGGAATTTGGGAGACCATGTTCGCAGACATGTGTGCTAGAAGAAGCCACGCTTCATGTATAAAATGAACGACAGTTGGATAGAACAGGGTTTCGACCACAATATGAATAGAAATCACAACTTACAAGCATTTCTTCAAGAATTATCTCATAACCATACTGGAAGTATTTGAAGTGGATCTTTCATTTTATCTGGGTCCGAGAGGCCAAGATATGTTCTCAAGGATGCAGCAAAATATGTTCTTTACTTTGACTCAGAAACAAAATAACTCCACGCGCCGCATACCCTCATAAGCAGCGTTTGGCATTAGGTTGAGTTTCATAGGTTCAACCTAGGTAACCTACGGTAGGTTACCTACCTAAAGAATTTATTTAGGTTCAGGTTTGGTGTAGGTTATAGGTCGAACCTATGCAGCCTATCAAAATTTGTATGTAGGTTAACCTACCTACAGCTCTCAATTTAGGTTAGGTTACCTACCTACGAGAGGTGTAGGTCGGGTAGGTCCAACCTAATGCCGAACACTGCTCATAAGAGCACTGAACCCCTTCTCTCTCTTTCTTCTCATCACTCATCCCATCACAATCCCTGCCTCGTCTTCTCCACTCCTACCACCGAGCAAAATTCCACAACTCACCCACTCCCCTCAAACCCAAAACCAAAATGCATCACCACGCCCCCCTCCTCGCACTCTGCACCCTACTATCCCTCGTCTCCTCAGGACCAGCAGCCACCTCCGCGATTCCTACTGCTATGGCAGATAATGAGCCCATGCCAAGTATATCTCCCTCCACTTCCCTTCCTCTCCCTCCCTCCACGCACAACCTACTAGAAACCCGCTCATCTAACGAAAAACAGCATCAACCACAGCTCCAACCCCATTCATCTTCCCACCCTACGACCCATCCATCTCCACACCATCAAACGCAACACCAAAAACAACTCCAACCCCATCCTCTACCTCTACCCCCTCACTGCTCCCCACCGCAGTACCAGGACCAGATATCCCCGGAATGAACATCTCCACATCCATATCCATACTTACCAGCACAACAAATATCCCACCCATGAGTATGACCATGAGTATGAACACGACTACACCAGTAATCGGTGCTGCTTCAGGAGAAAGAGTGAGATTGAGATCTGTAAGTCATATTTCTTTTCTTCTGCTCAAGCTTCAAAGGGATGGGGATAATGATTGGGGAGGAATAAGCCCGAGATAGAGAGATGGAGAAAGAAGCTAATTATAATCTAGGTGCGAGGTTTGAGTTTAGTGTTTAGCGTCGTTGTGGTGGGGATGGTGGTTTTTGCTTGATATTTCTTGTGCGAGGGAGGATAATATGCGAGAGGGTTGGTGATTAATGATTCAGTAGGCAGAATTCGGTTCATTTCTAGATTGCGTTACTTTAACGCATTGAAGTCGGGGTAGGTAGGCTTCGAGATAGAGTTTGGGAAGCTGTGCGATCGTTTTTGGCTGGGAATTTTTCATCCTGTTGTGGCTATTAAAGGACCTTGTCTTGCAGAGTTCGAGGTTTGAGCCAGAATGAAATATGTACTGGGGCCCTCGCTTGAGTTAGGAGGTTGGTGCTATCTGTCGTTTGTCTTTGATATAGAAGAAATAGGCAATGAGATTGAGAAATAGGACAGCAATAGTAGTGCCATGGATAAATGCCGAAGAACTTTCGGGAGTATCATCAAATGCCATCACCGACCTTGTCCAAATTTTTTACAAAAGGTCGTCGCATTGCCCAAGAATCTTGTAGAGTTTCGTCCTTTAATCCCACCAATTCTTCCCTGTACGGACGCCTCGCAACCTAACGTACACATCCTTCACCACTTTATCCATCATCTATCGATCCATTAACGTAACTTCCTATGTCTGGAAACCCCTAAATCCCCATCCTAAACTAAATAGTGTACACAATCCCCAAACCCCATCTTCTCCGTCCCCAACTTGCAAACCCCTAAAAACGTGATGATTGCGCCCAACCGCGCTCGCTAGCTATGCGGCAGAAAAAAACTTGTGTGAAGCACAAATACCACCCAAGCCAAACCAAAGTTCTGGGTATAACCTCCACTGCTGCGTGCGGAATGCCTTCTTGCTCGCGTGCTCGAAACTAAGATAAAAGAAATAACGTCCATGCGTGGTATGAGCACAGGCCGTCAATGCAAATCTGATTGTGCGCGTTTATGGCCTCCGGATGAAGACCTTATGCTAGTGTACAATGAGAAACCGCTGAAAGTCGCACTCATTAGATATTACAAGTAATCGATCTGTCGTGATCGTGTGGTTTCTCTGGATCCAGTCCAAAGTTGTTTATCTCGGGTTGATATGGTGAGAAATAGAAGTGGCCTTTGCCCCTTTCAACCAGGTCATTTAGTCGTTTTGGATTCATTTTCATGATGTTGTTCAGTCGAAGAACGATTCCTCGTCAACGAGTCCTATATCTAATTAGTATCAAACCAACAGGAGCTGATATTTCCAAACTCACGAGAATCATCCCTCAACTTATTATTGCTGGGTTTTCTCTGTCCTAATCCAATATTCATGCTAAACATGCTGCTCTCACGTCTCTTCTTGGCGCCTTGAGGGTTTTCCGTAGCATACTGTCGGTATGACGCATTGCCACCAGCAAACTGATCATAAGAAGGGCCTGCAAGGGTAGGGGCTGCTCTGCCATATTCTGGTCCGGCCATCGTTGGGTAACCTCCTTGCATCTGTGGCTCGTACGATGGCTTCATCGGGGTGAAACCTGTATCATATTGTGCACGCTGCTGGTAATGCTGAGGAACCGGGAAGGACGGAGGAAGCGTCTGTTGTTGGAATGATTGCTCATAGCTCGGGGTTGGCAAATCTTGAGCGAATTTTTGGCGGCGCGGGGATCGAATGTCTTCAGGTGAAAGAGGAGGGGCGGTGACAGTAACTTCTACTGGTGTGCCGTGATCATCTGGTGCCTGTCCAAAAATTCCATCATATTGCTGGAGGAACAGAGCAAAGACAGGCGCGGGGATGTTCAATGTGGGGGAGAAAACGATCCCAACGTTGCGAACAGTCATCTTATTGGTGTCTGCATGGTTGATGATGTTGATGAGGAAACTGGAGAGGTATCGTAGGAGGGCATTGTTGACTCGCGGGAGACGGTGGACGAGGCCATTCAAAGCACTGATCTTGGCGTGGAGGTCTTGCAGCTCAGTGACTGCCAAGAACTCCAGATGCAGCTCTCTTGTCAAAATCGTCGTAGGCAATTCCCGAAGATACAACTTCAAGAGCGAAGCAACTGCGTGGATATCGTAATACTGACCATCTGTGATCAAATTCACATCTCCTTCATTATTGAAACGTTCCCGGAGCTGCTTGATGACCACATTGGAGCCGCTCAATCTGAAGATACCTTCTTCTCCCGCCGCATTCTTCGCATCCAGATATTCGATACATCGATAGACGACAGCGGGTAACTCAACACTGACATCAACAGGATGATTGAATTTTACTGCTTCTCCTAGAGGAGCTCCAAAAGCTGGTCGAATTGGTCCATGCTGCTCATAAGCCATCTGTGATAGACTGGTCGTTGAATCGTTGGCTCCAACAATATCTTGAGAGTCCAGGGATGCACGAGGCTTCGATCCGAATCCAAAGAAACTTCGCTTTTTCTGCTTGATTCTCTCATCCACTTGTGCAGAGGCCAAGAAAACGTTCTTGTTGCCCCACATCGAGGAGTCTTGAATTACTTGAGCATTCTTTGGCGCTGAAATATTCTTCATGGACTGACTCTGTGGCAATTGAGCCAAAGCTTCCCGCTCATAGGCAGGAGGTGGTGATGGGGTCCCAGAATTCTTCCTTGCGCCAATTGGAATACTACCTTGCTTGGTATTTTCGTAGCTCACTCCTCGCAATCCCTCATCAGCCAACTCTGGCATAGTCATGCTTCGACCGCCCTGGGCGTACATCTTCTTCTTGGCGTTCAGACCGTTAACGTGGAGAGAGCTGGCCGAGTTCTGACGGTCATGCGGCTTCTGTTGCGCTGGGATATCATCATCTTCCTCGTCCTTATAATCAACATACTGAAGCAGGGCTTCAACCCATTGATCCCGCTCTTCGTCACTCTCCGCACACAAGACATGTCTCACGAGGCTGGAAGAATCCTTCCGTTTGGGTTCTAGGATCAAGAATGCATGCCGGTACTGGTTATCGACATCATCGGCGTCACCACGTGAAGGCGACCCACTGTCAGCCTGCTGCTGTTGCTTGCCAATCTTAGCATTCTGAAGCTTGATGGCACCTAGATGGGGTCCACCTGGAGATTCGTAGTACTTGAAGACTGGGCCGTCCAAGACGAAGAATCGAGCTTTCCAACCACCGAAGTTCTTGCCCCTCTTGGTCAAATATCCGTTCTTCAACGGTCTGCCGCCTGGTCCAGTCTTGACGGGGCTCTCAACTAAATCGCCACCAGGATTCAGATCTCCTGCGTGCGGCTCCATGGTATTAGTTGAGAGGTACCTGCAAATCTCCAAGGCTGATGCTGTGTCCATAGGGGTGTTCAATATGTCGTCAAGATACTTCTCCAAGGCGACCCGTCTCGCGTCAACTTTTGCGGGTGCGTGTCCGTTGAAGAGCGATTTCTCGGGCGTCTTAGCAGTGAACAAGGAGGACTGCTTCAGAATCTGATCCAGATGAGCAAGTGAAGCGGAATCCTTCTCAACCCTCCAAAGCTCCCTGCGATCCGACCGTGAAAAGACTGCCAAAGTAAACACAGGATCTTCCTCGAAGTTCTTTGGGAACATGATGCTGGCTCTCGAAGGCTTCAGGCGCGACGAAGCAACCTTGACGTCGATTGAAGGCAAAGCATTTGGAGGAAGTAGCAGATCCGGATATTCTTCCGTCACCAACCCTCTGTAGATCGAGTTGGCTCCGAACATTTTGCTATCTTCACCAGTTGGCGAGGCTTTTTCGTCCAGAGGGCTCGTTTCCACAAGAATATCTGGCTGCTTTTTCGGGATCGTCAAAGGTTTCGGGGAAATCAACTGCAAAGGCTCTCCATGAGGTAATCCTGGAGAAGCAATCGACATCGGAGTGTTGGGTGGCAGGGGAATTGGCTGTCTTGGTGCTCTGGGTGAAAGGGGAACAGCTCCTGGGAATGAAACCAAACCGCGTGGTGACATTGGAGGTGAATTCAAAGATGCGCTATCTGAGGGATTTCGAGGCAATGGGGAGCCGAGGGGCCGATCTGTCGGTCTCGGGCTAAGAGGGAGGCCAGGGCTCATGAGAGGGGGCGAGATCATTCCTGACGCTTCACTCAGCATACCTGCCAGTGAACCAGTGTTAGATTCTGTTGGAGCCAAGTGTCGTGAGCGAGCATCGGGTGGCGCAATTGGTATGGTTCGTGGGCTTGCCGGCATGGCGTCCTTGAAGTCCTTGGCCGATGGAGTCGTCGGTCTCGATTTCGATTTTGCGCTTTTCTTTGACAGACTTCTCATCTCTGCCTCTTTCATAGCCGCAATTTCGCGTTCCCTGTCATCTTCCTCTCTCGTTTTCCGTCGTCCTCGCTCAGTGAATGAAGGTATTTCGTCTACCTCTAATATGTCATCATAGTCTGAATCCGATTCCTCACCAGTTCCTGAGGCCTGGCGGAGATGAGAGCTTGCATTGTTCTGCTTTCCCAAATTGAGAGGGGCAGGGGGAGCTTTTCTCGGAGGTGGAACGGGGAAAGCTTTGAGACCCTCATCAGGTCTGGGTGAGGGCCCTGTAATGTTTAATGCGGGAGCTCCTTGGTTGCTGGACATGGGTGTTTTGGGAATTGGAATATTCGGTGGCGGTCCTCTAGGGGCATCAGAAGGCAGACTTCTCGACGGCGGGAGCGAAGCATTATATGGGACCCCTCTCTCGACCTCATTGGCCTTCCGTCGTTGCTGCCCTGCTTCAAATCCTGCTGGTGGTGCATCTGGATTATATTGTTGGAAAGCATGTTTTGTTGGTGACGGCATCTTGTGCTCAGCTTCCACCATATTAGAAAGCATCAGAGTGTCGACGTTATTTGCGGGAGGAGTGATAGGATACGGAGCCAGAGCGACATCAATCGGCGAATGAAGGTGCTCCTGTTGAGGATCTCGCAGCCCAGTAGCAACGATAGCTTCAACATTGTCGTCCTTGTGGGCTTCAACAGTCTTCGTCTCCGAAGTCGTCGACCCAGCATCTGAAGAAGCAGCACCTTGTGTTGAATCAACAGGAGAAGGATTCGATATCTGTGCCAGGCTCTCCTTTAACTTCTTACGATACCGTTCTTTGTCCTTCAACGCTCGCTCGAGGTCCTTATTCAACCCTAAAATCATGGCTCTCTGCTTGTCCACCAGACGCCATAATTGCGAATTCTGTGCCGCTTGAGACTGCTTCTCCTTCAAAAGATATTGAATGACAGCTTCTGGCGACCCAGCTGCCTGGATGAGATTGGCAATGTCTGGAGAACCGCCTGAAGGTAAGTCTTGCGAGTTCTTGTGTGAATGTCCAACAGACAACGATGAGATTGCCGAGTCAATCGAGGACGTCCGTGGAGGTGCCCGGGTCATGTCGACTCTATGTGCTGGAGCAACAGCTGCCATCGGTGGTCGCGTGCCCGTCGGTGAGCCTCCTGACGGCTTCGATTTTACGACAGGATCGGAGACGCTTCGTGAGGCAGCATTCGAATCGTGGAGAGGGCGGGGATATCTAGGATTGTTAGATGATAGTCAGACCTCACATCACCATAGCACACACCTCGAACTATTCTCCTCGATAGAATCTACAGAAGAATCCTCAGACCGGTAAAAGCTTTTCTCGCTGGCAAGCAGATCGTCGAGTCGCTCCTTCGGCGAACGAGGTTCTTCTGGTAGACCTGCGTGATTAGAGGCCGTTGATGGGGAAGTATGACCACTTCGTGAAAACGTAGTCCTCGTTGGAGTCGCACTGGTCGATGGAGATGGTGCAGTCGTACTGGTTTGTAAAGGACTGGGAGCAGCCTTGCGTATAGACCTTGAAGGGGTTCTCAAGTTAGTACTCGGGACACAAGTGAATGTTCTAGTTCCAAATAGACTTTGCGTACCTCTTTCCCTGCTCCGAGATGGGCGACGAGTTGTTTGGAGAGTAGTGAACCTGATTGCGACCTATCGTCGGGCTGTCTTGAGGGGAGGGCTGTAGGTGGGAATCGAGTCCGTCGACTTGTTGCGAAAGCTGCGACATCGCCCACCGGCTGAGACTGGAGACTGCAATGCAGATGGAGTACGCTGCTCACGCATCAATTGGTCCAGAAGTCGAGCCCAAGATGGCTCTCTCAGCAGTAAGCCTGTTGTGGCGGCCTGACTGTGCTTGCTGGGTTTGGGAGTTTCGAATCCCTAGTAGACCCTGGATTGACGTCGCACGTTCACGAGGGGAGGTTCAGGCGAAGATCTCGAACGCGGCGCGAGCGGTGCAGTGCAGTGGAGAGACGCCAGACGCAGCCAGGATGTTGGGCGGGTGCGAGTGTGAGTGGTTGTGGATATTTCACCAGCGGTGCTGGCCGTTTGCAGTGGAATGGTCGAGTGCGTCGAGCGTGTTCAAGGTGCAGTATTATTATGTAGTGTTCGATATCGAATATCACCAAAAGGATGTAAGGTTGTCGACAGGACAGGCCTCACGTCAGCCACACTATGGGGAGTCGAGCGATGATTGGGAGCGCGTCAGGCGAGTCATTCATGGGCTGGACTAGGCGAGAAGGGGCATAGAGGGTGAGCGTGAGGGTGGAGGGTGGAGGTGAAGGAAGGAAGGAAGTGAAAGCAAAGCAACGAAAAAAAGGAGGTTCAGCGATATGAGCGAACAGCGAACAGCAAGCTGCAAGTAGGATGGCCGTGAGTGTGTGTGTGAGTGAATGTGAGTGTCAGTGTGATGGTGATGATTCGGGACTGGACTGTCGGGGAATTTCTTGGGATGGTGGGCGGTGATTCGCGGTGTTGATGAGCAGGTGCGGTTTATTGATGATATTGCAGGGCTGTCCAATTAATCGCTAAACCCCTCCCCTGCGCGTCTGCATGCCCCTGCCCCCTGGCTCTGCTCTGCTCTGCCGGCGACAACTTTCTGGATATCATATTCCCACGACTTACTACTGTAACCTCAACTAGCCCTGCTCTTCCCCACTGCTGTAGGTAAACACTTTATTTGGATCCTTCCCAAGACACCCCTCGCGCCGACTGTTTCTAGATACTTTGCGTTGGTTCCATACGAGAATTTGTTTGGGCCAGCAGGGCGGCCGCGGCTGTTGATTGGCAGGCTGAGACGTCAACTCATCAAAGACTCCCATCCTGGCGGCTCTGGCTCTCACGTCAAGAAAAATTCCGATCTCAGACTCCGTCACGAAGCAGTATCGACAGGTACCGTATCCACTGGCTCGGTAGCTCCAACGATTGCTGGGTGCTTTACAGTACAGTAGGTGAGGACTCACTACTCGCTACCCAGCTAGACAAGCCGTCAAGCCGTGCTCGACCTCGACCTAAAACCACGAAGAAGCGACTTATGACTTAGGCCCGCTGCAGGTCGGAAGGACACGCCAAACCAACGCCTATCTGCAGGAGCTTGCTATCAGCTGCAGGTACGATGAACCTGTCACTAGATGAAGGCCTCGAAAGCTGCAGCCGAGTTAATCCAAAGAGCCACCAGTTCCAGGGACTGCAGGGGTGGTGAACTCGTCTGGCGCACCCCTATTTTTTGTTCCCGAGAAGCGGTGACCCTTCGTCTTTTCACAATTCTATTACTTAAGCACGTGCACATCTCAATTTCCAGCTCCATGATTTTTCTTGGAAACGTCCAGCAGGTCAACATGGACGAGCTTCGGCCTCATAACGGACCGGTGGTGGGTGGTGGGTGGTGGTGTGGCCGTGATCACGCTCGACAACGTCCTCCATCGAAAGCGTCCCCAGGGTATCAATTAAGCTCATCAGCCAGCATTTATCCAGATCCCAAATATACCCTACCAGCGCCACACGCGACCCGCCCATTCGTAGCACCGGCATGCCCCTCGATCACCGATTCACAGGCACCAAGCTTTATCCGAAAGATTCCAAAGCATGGGGTAACAGGGCAAAGTCCAGACCAGCGCCCTCCTCAAACTGTGAAACATGTTTCCTAACGCGGATAATTGCACCGTTGAACGCCGGGCGCTGTACCTGTCTCAGATATCTGACTCTATCGAGTAGGTGGTCGTGGGCACAATGGCTGGTAGCGTGGACGTTTGGTTAGGATGAAGAGGGGATCTGGGAGCATCGTCATGATGGTCTGACCCTCTGGCAAAGGAGCAGCCGAAGAAGGCATACAACGTATCAATGCGAGCATTTACGGTTAAGCCTCCATTCGGAGCCCCGGATCTGCGATGGCGCTGAGAAGCAATTATGCTCAGATGCTGCACGCACTTGAGATTTGCAGCAGACGACGGGGGCTAAGAAAGGAGGAGGGGCCTCGAGCGCTTGCGGAAACGCCCGCGAAACCAATCGTGGGCAGCTCTTGACGCCACCCTGGTGCTCAAGCGACCCGCACTCAAGAAAAGGTTCAAAGATAGAAAAGGTCAGCATTTCCGCTCTAAGCTCAAATGGAGACGAAATGCCGCCTCGGTCCCTGCGTTGACAGACCTCGAGCGGAGGAGGGAGCTGCTAGAATCTGGGAAACCTTGCTGCTGGTAATTCGTACGCAAAATCCATCTGATCTAACTGCTACCTCGGAAAGAGTCGCACCCTTCTCAGACGTAAATGCAAACGCACGCACAGCCAGAACTGCAGCAGCTGCGAATATGGTCTGATTACTTACTTAAGCTACTTGGTTGTCGCCGTCGTTACCTCCTGTCCTTCGCTTGTTCGAGCGCCTTCAGCCTTCGAGCCCTGGATTCAGGGGAAGGTGCCGCATCGCAGCTGACCTACCCGTGCCGCCTCCATCCTCATGGTGCACCCACCTCGTGGGAAACCACACCGAAATCCGAGCGGCCACATCGCAATTGGGTAACAGTGACAGCGGGCTAGTGACTGGACAGTGGGCGGGCGCATTTTTGCAAGCGCTGCAGCGGAGAAGCGGTGTGATAGAAAGCAACAGGCCTCATCCAGTGATACAGCTGCAGCATTGGTCGTCAGGAATACAGTGGGGCCTGCTCACCCCACTAACGTAGCATAGTCAAACCCCTGAGCGTAAGCGAGTTGACGTTGAAACAAGCACGAGATGCGGACGTGTGTCCTAGATTCCAAACGCATCCAACATCAGCGTGCGTTGTACAACACAGCAGCCACGGAAACATCAAATCTGGGGTAAATACAGGGTGACTTCTTATCGAATCGTTGATCTCTTGTCCGCGCGCCAAATGACGAGATTTAAGGAAGAATAGGTTCCATGAACCGTGTATCCAAAAACAGCAGCCAACCCAAAGCCACTCAAACATCCGTGCCACTTGGTCTGCAGCTCGGTGACCATCACGATACCTGTTTCTTGCCCAGCCAAAGGTGCTCTGCCTATGTACTCCGTCGGGACCCAGTCTGAAAACATGACCTCCTGCGCTCTCAGTTTCCTAGACTAAAATAGACTCAAATTCACAAATTACTGAATTTTGTTAAGTCGACTTGACAAATTGCCCTTAAGTCGACCTGGCTAAACCCGATTTAGCGATATTTTGGGGGCTAAACGCATTACAAAACACCCTCACACTTCAATTCGCACCCGAATTTTCTCACGAAAATTAGGGCTAGGCGCGTAGCGCGGCTTAGGGTTAGTCGTTAGGTGTTAGGGTGAGGTTATGGTTGGGGTTATTGGGATATGATAAAAAAAATGCAATTCTGAGAAGGCAGGCTGAATCTAGTTTAGTGCGGGTAAGTTTTGGTTGTGCAAGTCGACTTAAGACAATCCTGCAAGTCGACTTAACAAAATTCAAATTACTCCTCTTAGTAGGCTCTTACAGCTCCCATAGAACTCGGGCGCCCTCGTACCCCACTTACTGAGCTCTCAAACAAATTCGCAATGCGACATCGACCGTTGATCAGCCATTACTGAAACACCATCAATCACGCCTCTCCCTCCCCACACACCAAAAACACAATCTGCCAAGGGGGGTCGATGCTGTACATATCACGCCCACCAATCAAAGCTCACTGTCCCACCCACCCTTCTGGTACGCTCAGCTCCTCCCCAACGATTTTGAGCCTCTTGTTCACCCGGCTTTGGAACAAGTGACATGTCCTCTTACGAGATCATCGCCTCTCCCTACCCTTTCGCTTCCTAATAGCCCATCACATGTCATCCATCCACTTTCATGCCTTCCAAAATCCAGCAAAGAAGCCAGTCAATCCCCCTCCAGGGTTGTGCAACCACCTGGAAGCTGGAGAAGCTATACTTGAGATATTAACTCCAAAGTCCTCCAACCAATCACCTCACCTACATCACCATTCACAACAACACCCCTTCCAACTTTTCTTCAACAACTGGCACCACGTACACATGACTCTCTCCTTTGCTGCACATCATCCCAGCCCTCCCATCCACCATCCCACCAACCCAATAATCCGGGTATGTTCTGCCTGCACCCTGCGGCTACTCGGGAGCTTACAACGCCTCTGTGATTACCCAGCTGGAACCCGGTGCCACCGATAGGCTCCTCCCGAACCCGTCATCCACTTCCCACTTCCATTCCCACTCCACTAACTAGCCTAACTCCGATTCCCGATCAAAAAGTGGAGGTGGAGGTGGAGGTGGAGATGGAGGATGGGTTCTGCAGTTATATGCATGACATGATTGTACACGTATAGTGTGATCTGTGAAAGCTATCCCGGAACCACCGATTCGATGGAGAATTCCCATGCCAAGGAGCTGGGGGCTCGTATTTGATTATCAGATCGCTATCTATCTTAGTCCACATTTCTTAACTTTACATTTTGCGGGAATTGCTAGAGAGCTGGGTTCTGAAGTGCTGAGTCGTGGTTGATGTGGAAGTCAAGTGATTCATGCAGTCATGTCGCTCATTCAAGCCAATTCCGAACACTTAGTATTATTATATGTCTCTTACAAAGCGAGAACATGACAACCTCTACCTGTTATCATATTCATGACTTGATAGTTCAATCAAGCCACATCAACTCCATCCTAGCCACCACCGTACCGGCAGCAAGCTAGACTTCCCCTCCTCTAAAAGGATGTCGTCTAAACTAAGCCACACCACCTTGTGACCTTGCTATCCAATCCCCTTCCCCATCCAAGGAAGCACAACTCCCATTACCTAACCCTCCCCCTTTCCTTCTTCTCCTCAACCGTCACTTGACACTCTACAACCAAAGAACCCAAATTCGACGATATGCAACAAATTTCACATTTCACATCCTGCTAACGAAGTTCTCCCCTATCCCGTCTCGCTAGCAAGTTAGTTCATGTACCCGAAGAAGCTACTACCGAACATCCCGCTAAGGAAGCTCTCCCCCTTTCCTTTCTTTTCCTTTACTTCCTAGTTCGTTTATGTCAGGCATAGCCAAGTATCAAGCACCTACCCAAAAGATCCCCCTGGCTACGGGGGTAGCGGGGTAAGGACTCTCAACCTCACATCACACCACCTCACACAATGCACTTCGCCTTTTCCCCCCTCCTCCCCCTCCCACTGACATTTACTGTGGTACCCCGAAACCCCACAGCTGTCAAAGCATCATTCCATTTCCCTTCCGCAGCGTCGGGAACAGACACATGCAATGCCAAGTGCGCTCACCCGCAGTTCATGTAATATGTAGCCATACGTCAAGTGATGCATGCTGCCTTGCACGCTTTTTGAACTCGGGTACGGCGGAATATCACATAGGGAATGGATGGATATGTGAGCGTCTTATGTATGTATGTATGTACAACGGGAAGGGGAAGAAAGCTAGGCAAGCCAAGGGAGGATAGATGATGGGCGCAATCACGGTTCATGGTACACCTTTTAAGAGGAAGAAAAAAACAGGTTCAGGTAAAAGATTATTAACATGGGACTGGAAGAAAAAAAAATATACGTAAAAATGGGATAGAAAAAAGAAATAGAAATGGAACAGAAATATCTGTATAACCAAATAATCCCCTATTTTCTCGATTTCATAAAAAGGCAACCCTCGAACCCATCATATTCCTGAGGGCATAAACCTCAGCCCCGTCCGTGCACAAAGCCAAGTTTCCAAAGACTCATCCTAGGCATGGTGTAGATTTAATTCGTGGCTCACGAGCTCATATAGAATCCGACAGGGCAGGAGTATGAAATGTGAGGAATACGAATCGAGCTGTGCTCTACTAGAGTTTCACTCAAGGCTGAGACCATCTACATCTCACGTAAAAGCGAGGACTGCAAATAGAAGTGAAAATAGATGATTGAAAAAGGGGCCTGGTGGAGAATACACAATCTATCCCACTCCTCAAACAATAAACAGCGGTGTAAACATAGACACCCGCAGAAACCATCGCTCACTCACAACACTCATCCCTCCTGCCTTTCTTACTCCCCTTACAATCCCGACTATGCACAGCCCGACAACCTAGTTCTTCTTTAACGCCATCACTGGTAGTAACACCCATTTGGCCTACCGCCCAGTTCATCTGCTCTTCATTCCCCTTGTACTTCTGCTCACTTAGCTCATTTCCGCCTACTTGCCCATCAACCTGAGCAACCCTCGCTTCCCTAACAACCTCCCAAGCCCTAATTCTCTCCCTTCTCTGCCTCGCCGCTCTCCTCGCAACATCCGCCAACGTGTTAACGCCCAACCCCTCAAATCGACTCAGATCCGCCAGAAAGTTCCTGACCCCACAACCGGTAATTTCTTCAATCCACTTATCAACATCTTCATCACAGGCTGCTGCTGTAGCGACATGTAGGCCTTTGAAGACTTGCTTGTCTGTGACTTTGCTTGGCTTGAGCCCCAGCGTAGAGAGTGATGAGGTTGAAGGGTCGTCTGGGAGACGGGTGGGGAGATTGACGAGCATGGTAGGTTGGGATGCTTGAGGAAGGGATTTGGAACGCGAGCTGGTTGCGTACTGGGCTCGCTGATACGGAGGTTGATAGGTTGTGGAGGATTTGAGCTTTAGTCTTGGTAGAGAGGGTCGCTTCATTGGATCTGCAACTGGAGACTGGTTCGTGTAATCCATATCTATTGCTTTGACCACACGTGCGGCCGTTGAACTCTCATCGAAATTTTCGTCTTTCTGGATGACTTCTTCCTTAGCCTGATTATTGCTGGTAGGCCCCGTTGGCTCTTCTGGCTCTTCTGGGTCAGGATCTGGTTCTCTAGGAATGATATCCTCTGATGGCCCAGATACCTCATCAAGTATATTCCATGGGCAGGTGTGTAAGCCGGATTGTGAAGAGGGCTCTAGAGCAGGTTTGGCTTTGGATTCCCCTTGAGGTGTGATAGGTTCAGACTCGGGCGTGGTGGTTTTCAAATCCTTAGCGCACCAAATGCAAAGCTTAGGTGAGGTTACTTGAAAAGGAAGAGGTGGTAGCTGCTTCGCTGTAATCGATTCGATGGTGTTCTGGTTACCATCCTTGGGTTGTGGTTGGGCTGGCTCTGAGGCCACCTTGCAATCGTCTTTGCACTTAATTGCAACAGGTGGAAACGTATTGTAACGCCCGCCAACGATCGGCGCTCGTGTTAGCTCGACAATGTCCTCGACTTGCGGCTGATGAGCTTTAGCATCTAAATCGGTCTGCGTTGCCATGTCTACATATTTAGTGTTGAAACTAGTGTCAACAATATCAAGTTCGATATTGCCGGCCTGTATACGCATCTCCCTTTGCTGGAATTGGTCAACAGCAGATTTCTCGTTTTTGCATTTTATGACGTTCCGTTCAACCTTTGTTGAACGTTTCGAAATTGGCCGGGCTTTTGAAACATCAGCTATACCATCTCTACATCAACGCTGTACTCACGAGGAACAATAGGCCCGCTGTTTTTGAGTTTCTCCGCGGTCTTGTCTTTTTTGGGGGAATCAGAAGTTGCAACCCAACCTTCAAGCGGAGTGGTCGGCTGGGATTTTCCCGCTTTGGTTGTAGCATTCATCGTATTCGTGGGCGACACAGACTCAGGTAAAGTCTCCGGTTTGCGAAGCCATGGTAGAGACTTCTTACTTGGGACTCTAGGCGCTGGGTGCGGTGGTCTTGCTGGTGCCTTTTCGTGTGGTGGAGTAAAGCCGATGATTGTATGATCGGAGTCTGTTGATGGCTGCCTTGCGATCTTTGGTCGTGAGGAGTTCTTCTCATGCGGTGGGGTCCATCCCAATACTGTTGTTCCTGTTGAACCGGAGGCATAAGATGGCTCTCTGGGCTTTTCTTTCTGCTTGTCTTTCCGAAAGAATCCCATCGTTCCGTCGCCCAATAAGTCGAGATTTGCCCACTGCTCATGCTTTGGGGGAGGAGGCGGTGATGATTCTTCAGTCTGAATCCTAGACAATCGTTTCTGTTGATCAGATGTGACAGCTAGTCCAGCAGACTGGAATTGTGCTTGGTAGGGTTTGAGCTCGTCGATGGTGTGAGCTGATATGGTAGTAAGAGATGATGTTGCTACAAGAGTACCTTTTGGTAATGCACGACAAGCTTGAAGATAGAGCTCGAGTTCTCTAGTAAATTTTCTAAAGCCCTTTCGTTGACTTCGTGTCCGCGATCCACTTTTGGAAATAGTTGTACCACGGCTTGATGGACCAATGGTTCCGTTCGAGAGAGTCTCTCGGTTTGATTGCAGATCTAATGAATTCGCCACTTCCCAATGCTCCGTAGACACACGGCTAAGGTTCTGCTTCTCCTGCAAAGTATAAATGGTCTGAACACCTCTGGTGCTCCCCCTGATTCCGGATGGACCAGATTTGCTTCGACCCTCGAGACGATTCTTCGGGTCAATCCTGCGATCATAAGTCCGCCTTCTACCAGGGGTCGGAGAAGCACGAGATGTGCTTCTTCTACTAACTTTCTCTCGGGGACCGACTTGTGCGTACTGAAGTGAACGACAAGTCAGCAGTTGATAGACCAACATTGTCCTAGGACAAATTGGGCATTGTCTGCCAGGAATTTATCCTACCGCTGCTCCAGATCTCCTGGAGGAGTGGACACTCGAGCGATCCGTACCCGCACAAGCCCTCCCTCGATTCTCAGTATGCCGGGTCTTCAAGTACGCCGCAACTTCTGCCACATGCATCAACGAATAGAGCTTTTCGGGGTCCCGCGGGTAGGACTTAACCCGCCTTATAGAAGAGTTGGCAGCGCCATCCGTGGAAAGTATGGCATTGTCTTGTGGTTGTTGGTTTCTTAGTCCAGAGGTTATTACAACACTTCTGGATGATTGAGGTCGAACGGAAGAAGTTTCGAATGTTTTTCTACTGGCAAGCTCTGCCTGTGAGGTCCCCCATCTAAATGCCTGGATGTGATGCCTTGCTCTCCGTGAAGCGTGTCTCCTTGATCGAACGACTGAAGATGTACCAGTACTCCTCGAACTTCGTCCACGTCCCCTTCGAAAACGCCGAAATTGGAACCGCTGCTTCTTACGAGCCTGGTCGAGGGGCCGGCCTAGTGGTACTCGCAACACTTGTTCAGCAGCGAGCTGCGAACGAGTCCGAACAGAGTTCCGAGGTGTCGATGCGACTCGAATTCGTGGAAGTCGATGGTGAGGACAGCCCTTCCAATGGATTTTGATATTGGGCATTATGAAGAGGTTCGATAATAATGCATCTTAGGGGGTTGAAGATGGTGTTTGAATTTCGTTCCGAATATTTCTTGCAATGGCTAGAGGGTCGTGCCTTCCTCAGCGTTGCAATCCCCCATCATTACTTTCGTCGCATGCGTGGGACGACATTGGTACATCGATCTTCCCCGCTGGCCTTCAAAGCCCTCTGAGTGTCCATGGCACAGGCGGAAGTCGAGCACCATCGTAATGGCTTCCTTCATCGTATATCCCTAATCCCTGGAGAAGAATACATGTCGAGCTGCCTCTGCCCTTTTCGCAGGAGGTATTCAATGGCGGCAAAATCTTTCTTGTCGAGGCCAATGCCTTTCTCAAACTCCGTCCTGCATTGGGAGAACATTAATGTCACTTCTTATAGCTACTTGGGGATCTACTTACCTTGTAAATGATTCGAAGTGCGGTCTCGCAGTCTACTTTCGTCAGCTAAAGCTCGCAGACACAATTCGCTCAGCTTACCGCATCCTTTGTCCTGCATCCCCGCAGGCACTTCCGGTAGAGCGATAGCACCTCTCTTTGCAGACCCGAATATTTCATTGTGGATTCCGTGCACTTGTGGTCATCTCAATTGACTTGGGTGAAGTTTTTCCTGGAGCTCATAGATTGGTGGAATTTCGATGACGGGACCATTCCAGTGCTGCAGGGATCAGAGCTCTTCTCCTCCATGCCTGTGGTGCTGGGGGTTGGTGGAGGGGTCCGATGACGGCAATTCTGGATGTCTATTTCCCGACCCCCTTGCCGTTTAGAGATAAGAATATTGCTCTCGCTTTTCCTATTATTTATTGTCCTCAAGTATTTCATAGACTAATCTGATTATCCTAGTCTTCATTGATTTTAGACATGGCTTCTTTCTCTGTAAGTCACGTTCCTTGTATTTTCAGTCAAGTCCGCTCACACTTCTCTCAGAGACTAGTCAGATTCCTCGCAAGAGACGGGCGAACATACTATGGAGATGCAATTCTTCCAAGTGGAGTAACAGACATTGCCAAAGCGAAGCAAGCCAAGATCATTCGAGGTCAGATATTTGGGAAGTACGACGTTACAGACCAAGTCGAAGATATTCGCATGTTATTGGCACCTCTTGCTTTGGATGATGTGAAGACAGTGAGATGCCTGGGACTTAACTATGAGCAACATGCAAAGGAGGTGTGTTTTCTATCATTCCAGGGGAAGATTTATAACTAATTGTTTCAGTCAAACCTGCCAATTCCTAAATTTCCTGTCTTGTTTGTAAGTCTTCCCCCACATTTTAATCTCATGATGCAGCTCACACATTCAGTACAAACCCCTCACCTCCCTCGCAGGCCCTACAGATCCTATCCCAGTTCACCCCTTAGCCCAACAAGGGAGCGGTCTCGACTATGAGTGCGAACTGGTCGCCATAATTGGAAAACCGTGCTCAGACGTCCCTGAATCCTCAGCACTTGACTATGTCCTTGGCTACGCAATCGGCAACGATGTCTCCCACCGAGACTGGCAACTCAAGCACGGCGGCGGCCAATGGTCTCTTGGCAAAGGTTTCGATGGCTGGGCTCCCTATGGTCCAGGAATCGTGAGCAGTAAGATCATTAAGGATCCACGGAACCTGCAGATTTCGACCAAGTTGAATGGGAAGACGGTTCAGGAGAGTAGCACAAAGGATATGATTTTCGGTGTTGCGAAAACGATTGCGTTCCTGAGTCAAGGGACGACCTTGTTGCCGGGTGATTTGATTTTCACGGGAACACCGCAGGGTGTTGGGATGGGACGGAAGCCGCAGCTTTGGCTGAAGGATGGGGATATTGTGGAGGTGGCGTTGGAAGGCGTGGGGACTTGTGCGAACAAGGTTAAGTTTACCAAGGTGCGGTCGAAGTTGTAGAAATGGATGGAAGGAAATTAAATATTCAATTAATTTAGGGATTTTGCCCGACTAAGTTTGATCTTTGAATAAAGTTATCTTAAGAAAGGGGTGGTCTTCCCCTTCGCGAACCGAGCCCCGGTCAACATAAGCCAATCTTCTTGCGGTAGAGGAAGAAGACGATGGATAGGATACTAACCAAAAAAATTGCAAAAGAAAAACCCCTTTCGGGGAGAAGAAACCGCTTAGCCCGAAGGCACCATTTAAGGCCGGTTTACTTCTTTTTCGCTCACCTCGCTCGTGAGGAGGTGGTGGTCGACTTTTTTTTGCTCACGAGTGTCGTGTTTACCATTGGCGGCCATCGGTCCTCACTTTAGAATTGTCCAGAATCAAGTGCCCACGCTGGTCCACATTTGACCGCCATCTAAAGCTTGTTGTGGTGGGAAAATCGCTTATTTGTTTATATAACGCTCGTAGAAAGTTTTGTTTGGCGGTGTGATAATCCGCTCACGTATGCTCTGCCACAGATAACCAAGCGAAAGCCGAGTTTCTGTGTCCAAAAGGGGTTCTATTGCTTCTGTGTTATTCCAAATTCGAAGATTGTGGTGGGTGAAACAGTGCGTAGCATATATGAAGTTGTATTGCACCCTTTTTTGCAACTCGCCAGAGTGTCTGTTTGCTTTTACCATCAAGCTTTTGGTCAGGCCTGAGGGAAGTGGTTTAGCCGGTGACGAATTACAGGTTCCTCTTTATTGAACGGGTATTTCATTACCTATCTATCTAATTACGCTCTGGAACGTATCGTGCGTTCCTTCCCTTATTCCATCGCATATCTCGTGATTCAAGATCATTCCATATTCCGCAACCAAAACCCTCAACGCCATTCACACCCTTGGTATCTCCCTCTCCTATTCAACCGAACCAGTAGTCTCATCCAGATCCTACGGCATGACTGAAAACCTTGGCCGCGAGCTGGCTCAATAACCGACTCTTATCACTAGCCGGCAACTCCTGGAACACTATCTTCAAGTCAGTCCCCATTCCAACTAACAAGAAACATCAAACTCACCCGCATAAACGCTCTTCCCCCTCGCATCCCTGACTGCCCCCAACCTATTCCCCGCAACCGCACCAGCAAGCATCCCCGGAAAATTCGCAACAATGAACCCCATAGCTCCCCCACTAAGTCCACCAACCACACTCCAAAACTTGCCCGTGGGGGCCCCGCCTTGCTCCGCCATCCCCTCCTCCCTCAACATCTCCTCAAACACGTCTCCAAACTGCTCATTCCGATACTTCTGCTCCTCCTCCTTGTCCTTCGCCTTACTGCTGAATCCGAAACTAGACCAAGGGAAGCCGCCTGGGGTGGGGCCAGGGTCGGGGATGTCTTCGTCACCGTCCGAATCGTAGGCTGTTGAGGCGGTGGAGGCGCCGCTGCCGAAGCCGTGGTAGATGCGTGCCGAGTCGTAGTCTCGACGGCGAGTGGCGTCGGAGAGGGTAAAGTAGGCGTCGTTTATGAGTTGGAATTTGCGGGTTCGTTCGGCGCGTTCTGGGGAGTCGGCGGGCACGCGGTCGGGGTGGGTTTTGAGTGCTGCTCTGGGGAAGTTTTAGTGGTTGTTGTATATGATGGGGGTGGGGGATTACCGTTTGTAGGCATCTCGAATCTGCTGCGAGGTTGCTGTGGAGGGGATGCCGAGTGCTGCGTCTGTGGTGTTGTTAGTATTGGCATGAAAGCAGGCTGACGAGGCTACACTTACAGTAATCAACTGGAACGCCTGTCATGATTGCTCTGGTGCCTTTCTCTCCTCTACAAACTTAAGATAGGTAGAGAGCTATCAAGAGCGAATGGCAGAACTTTATGGTCAAGAATGGAGAAAGTAAAGCTTGTGACTTGTCCTCGAGAATTGAAGGGGAACCAGCAGGTCTGGATTCACGTTGCCTGCGTCATTGAAGTGGCGGTGCAAATGTGGCTTTTTCGTTTCATCGAATCATTCCCTGTCTAGCTCCAAATCACGTTTTTCCTCGATCCCTGTCACCTCGGGCCCAGCCTCTCCAATAAAACGAGCGGCGAAGCTGACAGCTCAAAGCTTCAATATCAGCTCCACCCTCTCCAGCATCTCTCTTGTCTCAAGCCCATTGCATACCAACCACTTTCCTCTCCACTCGCGCCCACCAAATTGCCTTGTGCACTGCTCTTGATCCAAAACATCTCTCTTAAACTCTAATATCGCAACCACATAAGCTTGCTTTAAGCTCAAGCTCCAGCTCCTCCCAAGCTCCATCTTCAAAATGGGCTGGTTCGACGGCGCCTCCGAAGTCTCCCATTCCCACTCCCATCACTCCCACCACAGCGACAAAGACAGACACCACGAACACCGTAAATCCTCCAGCTCCAAACACCACCGCCACTCTTCCCCACGAGGTTCTATCTTCGGTCTCGGAGACCCAAAGCACAGTACCTCTAGAGGAAGCGGGATCTTTGGGACTGGTGACCCGAAGCACAATACCTCGCGCGGATCAGGAATCTTCGGCCTCGGGGATCCAAAACACAATTCGAGCCGGAGTAGTTTTTTCGGTGTGTTCTCCCACTTCTCCTACATGCTCTCCTAGTCCAATTACCTCAGTTTGAAAGAGTAGGAAACTAACGTAGCTTGAAAAAGGTTTCGGCGGCGGCCACAGATCAAGCTCGTACTACAAGCGCTCCCCGCGCAGCGGCTTCATAAACCGGATGTACACGAAGCTGCGACGCCTCTTACGAGACCTGATCTACTACATGAAGAAACACCCGATGAAGGTCTTCATGCTCGTGATCATGCCGCTCATCACGGGCGGCGCGTTGACTGGTTTGTTGGCGAAATTCGGGCTCAGACTGCCGGCGGGGATTGAGAAGATGTTTGGTGCTGGGGGTGGTGGTGGGATGGGGGTTGGACGTGGTGCGGGAGGTCATATGCAGTTTGAGAGGACGAAGGTTGAGGGGCCTTTGGGCGCAATGGGTGGGCTGGGGAACCTGGCAGGTGGTGTGGGGAGTGTGGTCGGAGGTATGGGAGGTATTGGTGGTGCGGTTAGTTTGGCGAAGATGTTCATGTGAGATTTGGATGGTCGAGAGTGAGCTAGACACAGGGATGAAATATCAGATGATAAAGGTGACAGATGAGAGAAGTAGAGAGGAAAGAGAAACAGATATTAGGAGTTAGGAGTGTTGGATACCAAGCGGCTATTCCCTTTCCAGAGTTACATTTCGAACTTGTCATGAAAATTATAGTAGAAACGGCCTTTATATCACTTTCAAGTTTTGAAGTCTCAAGTCATTGACGTGCTTGGGAGACGGATTAAGTCCAATGAAAGAAATGGATTAAAAGAAAATAAGTCTATCAGGCCATGCCAGGCAAAGAAATGATCATCTCCCCTTTCCCTTTTTTCTGCCCCCACCAACAGGTTTCCTAGGAACACGCTCACGCTCACGTTCTTTTTCTCGTTCATCCACAAAAACTTGCACACCGTTGCCCAAGTCATCGCTCTCGTCTTCCTCGCTGCTACTATCGTCCCCAAGCTCATCCGCATAAGGATCCCTTTGCTTACTCCGTCTCTTCGGACTGATATCCGAAGGCCTGACTGCAGCAGGATACGGAGCACTCATCGGGGGACTACGTCGGACAGTTGAGTAGATAATCTCAGGAGGTCCAGAGGCGACTCGACGACTGGACTGGTCGACAGTTTGTTTGTACTTCTGTGGAATTGGTGGTGGGGCATCAGACGAGACTTGGTATTCAAATGGATCAATACCGTGAGATAGTGAAGAGCCAGAACTGCGGCGAGAAGGGACCCATTCTTCTTCGTCGGGCAATGGACGTCTAGAGCTGGTACTTGAGGAGGAAACTGGCCGGTTCCCCTCAGAGAAGTGGCGGCTGGATCCTGGCGCAAATTGCGGGAGCGCACCACGAAGTTGCTGAGATGTTGCTGAACGTGGTCGGGTTGGAGAATCTCTGCTGGAGCTCGCTTGAGGAGGATAGTAGCCAAGAGGAGCATAAGTCACCCCATCTGGTCCCTCAATGAGCATTCCAGGGGGATTTGCACCTTCCTCCCGTCGTGTAGATTTGGCTCGCTTTCGACTAGTTGGTTCTCCAATAGGGACAGTGATAAGATGCCGGTCACTTCGTCGCCTTCTCTCACTTCCACTCCCTCCACTAGACGCGCTCCCTTTTCGTTCCTTAGTTGCAGTAGCAGCAGCTTGCATCCGCTTCCGTCGGTTTTCCAGTGCATTCAATTCATCCTGATTGAGTTTCACCTCCCTTTTCCCCTTTTCCTGAGCCCGGCGAATCCGAGCAAGCGCAGACTGTACAAGCGCTTCCTCCTTATCCCGCATAGCTATCTGTAATGCATTCGTCCCCTCAATCTCAATATCTGACTCTGACTCCTCCGAAGAATCTTCTGGATCGTCGTAATTATACGACCTCCTTGCCCTCGTCATGGGTGTCAAATCTATACCGGTAAACTGAAGTGGATCGCTAGCAAATCGTTTTTTATCAAAATTCAACCCAACGCCTTGTGTATCTGAATCATCGTCGCTATCAAGTTCCTCCACACGAGCCTGCGCCTCCCACAATGCCTGCTCCTCCTCCCATTGTCTGCGCCTCCTGCTCCCCTTCGCCCCTGGTGGTCTTCCCCATGGGGGCACAACTTTGGGAGATCGCAGCCGACCACCTAGACTGCCTCCCCGGAAAAAGCCTCATCGATCGGTTTATCCATGAATGAGGCGTGTCCTAAAATGCTAACTCCGCTTGCGCCGATGAGCCAGAGGATCGTTGTAATTGGTGATGCCCAGAGGCCGAGAGGTACGGCAACGATTAGAAGGGCAGTGTAAAGCTGAGATGAAGTGGCTTTGATGAAGCCAACATCCAGATCCCTTCCTTCCAGTTTGCCAATTCCCCACATCCCGCCGACGACGAGGATGATGTCGAAGAGCAGGACCAGGTTGGTGAGCAAGCTGTAGATACTCAGCATCAAGAAGACAACGAAGTAGTTGCTGGAAAAGTGACCAAGGTTGTAGTTAACTCTTGACTGCACTTCTCCGAAGTTGGCCGGCTTAGACAATCTCTTGAAATCAAGAAATTCGGAGATAGGCTTGAGGTTTGCAAATCTGTTTGACAGCGACTGTGACCGTACACCGGCGAACCTATCTGAGAGGTTCAGCCGGGACGTCAGCACATCGAGGGGGATCTGTATCCGTGACATTGCGTTTCGGGTGTGGTTGAGTTGAGGTGTTCGGGATGAGAGGAATTGAGATTCAAGGGAATCGTAGTTTAAATCGCCCTGTTCGTTCTAGTACAATGTAGAAGTAGGACCAGGTGAATTCGATGTGAACGAGTGGAGGAATCTATATGGCTTTCGTCTGAAGATCTGTCAAAATTAAAATTTTGGGTCAGCCTGCGTAAGCGTAATTAGGCACCACTAAACAGTCCCAGAAAAAGGGAAGAACTTACCTCTTTTCTGAAGCTCAAGGAGGAGATGTGTTTAGGAGTGCTGAGGCGCAGTGAAGTTGGTCTTTGTATGAGGAGTGTTGTTGTACGTGTTCGAGGCAAGAAACAAAGTTGCCAGGGGGCAAATGGACGAGATTAATTGTACCGGCCGTTCAGGGGGCGATCTGTTCGCGGCCACCACTACCGGGAAGGCAAGGCAATTGCAACCCTGTCCGCCCAGCCAAGGATGACCTGCCTGAATTAGCACCTGAGGATTGTGGCCATACACCAAGCGGGCATTCGCAATTGCACGCTGAAACACATGCGGCTCCTCCAGCTCAGGAGGGAGCGAGGATGGACGATTGTCGGTGAGCGTGCTCGAGGGAGCTTGCTGACTTAAAGTACTCGTAGAAGCCGGCAATAACCTGTGCGGGCACTGCGGAGGTGCATGGTCCTACTCCTCAGCTACTGGAAACAGCGCAACAAGGCAGGCTGGGCAAAGGCTGACTTCACGCCTAATCGATGCGGGTGCGAATAAGCGGGTCCCAACCCCTGTCAGAAAGCGCAACCTCCTTGCTGGCCTCAAAAAAGTTCCTATGGATACAAAACGCAGAGTTACGGACACATCAGCGGTGTAGCGCTCCCTCAGCACCACCACCAAAATGAGGCTGTCGGTCTTTACTGTGGCCATAGTCGCCTGCTTACTTACTCTCGTTGCAGCCTGGAGCAAAGAAGGCAAGTTTCGCCCCAATATTCCTTTTGGTACCCGATCAAATTACTAACAGCAAGCGCCACAGATCAGGAAATCTTCCGTTTGCGAGATGAAGTCGAAGGCGCAGAGGGGCCCGGTGTCACATTCTACGACTTCCTAGGAATCAAGCCAGGCGCAAATCAAGACGATATAAACCAGGCCTACCGCAAAAAGTCCCGACTTTTGCATCCAGACAAAGTCAAGCAGAAGTTCATCGCCGAGAAGTCAACGGGCAAGGACAAGTCGAAGTCGAAGAAGAAGCCTGGAGTCCACGTTTCTAAAGGCCCATCCCAAGCTGAGATCAAGGCCGCGACCAAGGCCGCTAGCGATCGATTTGCGCGCCTGGGCATAGTGACCAACATCCTACGAGGACCTGGCAGAGAACGCTACGACCATTTCTTGAGCAATGGATTCCCTAAGTGGAAGGGAACTGGCTATTACTATGCACGCTTCAGGCCTGGTCTAGGGTCGGTTTTGGCTGGACTCTTTGTCTTCGTCGGTGGAGGTGGACATTGGCTTGCGCTATATATGAGCTGGAAGAGACAGCAGGAGTTTGTAGGACGGTATATTAAGTTTGCCAGGCATGCTGCTTGGGGTGAAAATCTAGGGATACCAGGGGTGGATGGCACTGCAACTCCTCCTGTCGCTTCCGGTGATGATGAGAATCCTATGGGGCAGCAACTGAACAGGAGACAGAGGAGAATGCAAGAAAAGGATGCCAAGAAAGAGAAGTCTGAGAAGAAAACCAAGGGCATCAAGGCTGCAAAAGCCTCACCTGCGGCCACCCCTCCCGTTGGGGCCACTGGGCCCAGAAAGCGGGTCGTTGCTGAGAATGGCAAAATCCTGGTTGTTGACTCTGTTGGCAACGTCTATCTCGAGCAGGCGGACGAGGAAGGAGAGACTCATGAATTCTTACTTGATGTATGATCCCCTTTGCCATCCTTCATTTCCTTCACTAACAGTTTCCAGCCTAACGAACTCCCTCAACCTACCATAAAAGACACAGCGCTCTACCGCATCCCAATCTGGGCCTACAACCGCCTAACGGGCCGCTTCGTCAAGCCATCTCCATCAGACCAAGAGTCCGATATCTCAGAAGAAGAGGTCCCAGATAGCAGCTCTGGGGCCGACGACTTTGAAGTTCTGGAAAAGGTCAAGACGTCAGCGCAGAACGGAAGCGGGAAAGCAGTGAGGAGGAAGAAGAGCACTCGTGGGCGGTAGATTTGAGGTGCGTCTTGGGATGTAGGATACGAGGTTGAAGTAAAAGCATTGTATATAGAGAAATGTGTGGGTATACAAAAAAGTGTGGTCAAGAGGCAAAAGAGATGACTTATGGATATGAAATCTTGAGCCAATGTCCCACTGCTGTTTGGTTGATTTGAGTTTTCTTCCATTCTTCTATTGCGTGCGTTTTCGGCTCGTCTTTAAATTTCATCTCAGCACTCCCACATCTATGTTGAGAATATTCTAGCAAGTGCTACAAAAAGCCCTATCTTGGTAACTTAGTATTTGAAATTCTTGTTGCTAAAAAGCCAAGTTGCGGTAATGGAGAGAGGGCTTGCATTCGAGGTTACAAATGCATTGTATCACGTGATACCCCTTTCTTCAGTCACGGGACAGAATTTATGTTCCATGGACCTTACAGTACATGACACACACTGACCTTTGGACTTTAGCTGAGATAGTTTCAAAGAGATTGTGATGCTGTGCTTTAGATTCGTTTTACATAGTCTTCTGATCTTGGTTGTAAATCGAGACTGGGAGGTTAAATGCCTCAATTTATTGTACTTGCGATTTAAAACTGATATGCACCCTGTTTACAGAGGCATTATTTAATACTTAAATTTCAGCTGTTATTTGTGCCATTGTCTGATATCTAGGCGGTATGTTACGGCAATCCATTCGCTTAATTCCATTCGGTTAAAGTTGAGTTATATATAATTGAATAAGGAATTCCTTTGCAAATCTTCAAATCAGTTTATGGTGCAATGGTCGGTCCGTGGCATCTCTGTTCACATAATGGCTTTGGGTCGAATATTTATAGTTGTCGCTATGCAGCCCTTAGTCCGAGCAGAGTCCGGATGGAGAGCGGCTACCTAGCGGCGGCATTCTGCTCTAACTGAAGGCGATTGCGGAGACCCTGCGTGCATTTCCATCTAAATTTTACAATCTAAACTTTTTTTGGTGTTTTTTTTTTCTTCTTTCCTTTCCTGATTCTTTCTTGTGTTTGGACATAAGCTGAAAACTACATGTTCTCTTTCTGAGATCTCACTGGCTCTTTTTCCACATCAGCAAAGCCTATTGCAAAGGCAACAAAACTTGGTTACTTGAATACTGAGCTCTATTAAATAGCCAGGAAAAATTATAATAGCTATATTCCAGACAACAACATCTGTTCATCATGTTATTTTTATACTAGGATTCGACATCCCAGCTTCTACCTCAGCCTTTTCGTCTTAACGAAATGCAATCGTCCGGCTACAGGATTTCATCTGCCGCTAAGAGAATACAATAGTCCGTCCACTTTTTTGGGGACAAACCTTGTGCTGTCAAGGATCAGCATTTAAAGATAGCACTTGCAAGTACTTCACAAGGATGTCGGGAGCTGTTCAACACTTGGAGTAATAAGTTCAGTTGCAGGAAATGAAGACTGCCTATACAAGGATAGTTGGCATCTGGCCAAGATGTTCCATGGTGAATGCTTGTAATGCATCATCTTTTAGCTGAAGGAAGCGAGTTTAGAGGAAGGAGAGCTTATACTGGTTTTGAACTTTCTTCGTTACAGTGTTACTCACCGCCCGCTCACCACTTTAGCTATTCTCAAAGACTTGAACCGGGCCGAACTCGGAACATCAACTCAGTTCACTTAGACAAATAACGTGATGAGCCAACTAGCGACGACATCAGACGGTTTTCGCAAGAGCATAAAAACCTCTTTGGCTGTCACAACGCGTTTACCTCAAGACAACTTTAACACAGCCTTCACGTTCACGTCTGTCTTGCCGCAACCCCTTTGCATACTTGCTATTACTTCAAGTCCCCTTTCAACAACCTCTTGATCTACAAATCCTCCGCGTTCAGTCGCCATCATGAGGGTCACTGGCTTGCTTCAGGTGTTCCTTCTGCTTACACTCTCCGCTTTGGTAGGCTTCCTGCTAAACACAAACGCTTTTGCAAATTCCTAACAATTCCAATCAACAGGGCCTCGCTGCTAGCCTTCCTAATGGCCGTCCTAACCCTGATGGACTGACTGTCCGAACTGCCCCCGAACGTGACTACACAATCGGCAAGATGGGATTCAAGGGTCTGATTGGAGGTCACTACTTCGAACTGAACGGTACTATCCAGGTATGTCGTTCTCTTCACTTCCTAAGTTCCCTGCTCGAATCTTGCTTAACAAATAACAAGAAGTCGTCGCACAAGCCCAAAAGCTCCACCCAGGTCTTCAACACAACTGGACCGCTCCAGATCTCAGCAAGGGACCCCACCTGCAAGCTCGTCAAGGATTACTCGTAAATCTCCCATTCCCTCATCTGCTAAAATCTCAAATTCACTTCTGACGTTAAATTTTTTTAGACCGGTCTATTCTGCTGGCCCGTTCCCGGACAGCCGTGGGGTCCGACCTACCACGATGATGTCACGGACAGCGTCCAAGGCATACGCTCCATCTACTCGAACTTGTGCTACTTCCCTCCCGGACCTGGTGTTTGTGCACCTCTGACCTGCACTGCGAATACACAACTCATGGTTTGCAACGACGTAAGTCCCCTTGCTCACAATTCCATTTCCGCTGCACCAGGAAGCTCTGTCAGAAAAGGATGAGAAGAGATGGCTGATGTTTTTGAGGATAGAATAACTATGAGATTGTTCTTGAGTGTGGTGCTACGCTTGGTGATATGGCGCAGGCTATCAACGATAATTGCAATAATAATGGTCTGACGGGTGGCCAACAGTTCAATGCGTTGAACTATAATTTGTACACTGATTGGCGCAACAATTGCTAGAAGGAAGCTCACCTTCGGCAATCTGCTGGAAACATGGCTTTTTATGTTTCTGGGGCATGTGCTGGGCTGTTGGTTGGTGAGCTTGGTGGGGCTTGACGAGCGTTGGTGTCGGGAGGTCGGGGGAGTTGAGGCGTCTCCTAGCAAAGTGTTCATGGATTCTCGATGCTTAATACTCTGAGAAATTGATGATTTTGCTTCCAATCAGTCTCTTTTGCTGCTGTGCTTTGAAGTGCTTTCCTGGAACGAGTTTATCTACGTTGTGGTTGTGTTTAGTCAGGGACTCGCTTAAGTGTGAAGAGCTAGTGCTCAGCTTTACGCAGCCACAGCACTGCAGGGATACAATCCAGAACGCCAACCAGGCTTTTGTGGAAATCACGATCCATTCCTTTTCCTTTCCTGACATTATCATGTTCTCGACAAAAGAACATCAGAGCCAAGGACCTCAGCCTAACTCCACTTTCATCCAAGATTATTTCTCCCAAACTCTTCAGCATGTTGCACAACATGCCCAGTTTGAGGTGGAGAGGACGAGGCTGTGAAAATACTGCGAATCAGCCGTACGTGGCGCCTCGAGTGAGGCCGACTCTGCAGCACTGTCACGGCTGCATCTTGAATGTTCGTAATGTTCGTTATTTCGTCTCAACCTCAGTTGGGCTATCTCTTATGCTCGAAATCATACCAAGCATCATTCGTCGAATTAATGCTTTAGATTGAACCTAGTACGAGCATATCTTATTATCTCATAAATCAGACCCACCCGCGGTTACCTGCATCCCTGCGTGATACCGTATAAGCGAAATTTGCGGGTAAAAGTGAATCCGCCCCACCTGAGGACTCCTGACAACTCCTGGACTAATAGAAACGCAAGGATGAGGGAACCGCGTAGCGGGTCTGAGGCCAAATGGTCGTACGTTTAGTGGATCGAGTATTGAGTTTATATAGTGAGCTCGATATCATTTCGACAGTATACTTTTACACAATAACGATATCCAAAATTCTTCGTATTACGCGTAATCGAATCCCCGGGTAATTCCCTATCAATTCAGGTAACCATGGAACCCTTAATCCCAATAACTCGTACTCCAGCGACCGGTACGCGCATCGATCTATCTAGTCCACTTACCGATCTCGACTCCGATATCTTTCACCCTTCGAACCCTTCAAGACCCTCCTGACCTAATCTATAATCGACCGGCGAATATAAGTGGGAAGATATGGATCTGGAGAGTAAGGATAATATTAATAACACGAATCTGACCGATAATAATAGTGCTATAGTAGTCGGTATTATAAGCAAGTTAAAGGAGGTATTTAAGATATTACGAGGACTTTGCTGGACTCTGTCCGAGTTCCTGAAAGCATTTATCCAGAAGAGGGATTCCAAAGAATAGATTATTATTTGGAAGTATAATCGTTATATGAAAATATCCAAGGTATAGCGAGAACTTTTATATAAAATCCTCGACCGGCCGATAATACGAGCTTTATAAGGAGATACTATTCATATTCCTACTATTAGAACTGAATTGGAATAGTTATGGAAAACTGAATTCTTTGGGGACTATTTCCCTGAGAGGATAGACTTCGATAATCTGGACTTTTTAATGGCTTATAATATGATTTAAGATAAGGCCCTTATATTATATATTATTCTGTTTAATATTATATAGAATTAACAAGTATATCGAGATAGTTATTCAATGAGTGGAGTCGACCGGGATATAGTCTTAATGGTTATTATAATAATATCCTTTACTCAAATAAAGAAGATATTAAACTTTATCCCTTCTTTATTGGGGATATATTTGTCGAGATCAGGAGTAAAGAGACGGGTTATTAGTGTTTTATATAGCCTGGATATTTGCAGAAGTTATAAGACTGGAAATAGATTAGTTATTAATCTTAAAAAATGTATTGAAGTATATATTAACCTTTTTATTTTTTTAAACACTTATATAGTCCATTTTCATACTATTATTTCTTCTCTCTTTTATACTCCTGAGAACTCCTGAATACTCCTCAGAGCTCCTGAATACTCCTATATATACCTGAGACCTTTTAGGCACTATTGAATACTCCTGAGAATTCCTGGACTAATAGAATTCGCTTACTATACTTAATGTTTTTCCAATTAGACTTTTACTACTATTTCTTCTCTCTTTTATATTCCGGAATATTAATTCCTAGATACTACTAAATACTCCTGAGAACTCCTGGACTAATGAAATTCGCTCATTACACTTAATATTCTTCCAGTTAGACTTTTACTACTATTTTTTCTCTCTTTTATATTCCTGAATATTCCTATATATACCTATAATCTCCTGAATACTATTAAATACTCCTGAGAATTCCTGGACTAATAGAATTCGCTCACTATATTTAATATTCTTCCAGTTGGACTTTTGTTACCGTTTCTTCTCTCCTTTATATTCTTGAATATTCTTATATTTACTTATAATCTCCTGAACACTATTGAGTACTCCTGAGAATTCCTGGACTAGTAAAATTCGCTCGCTAATTTTATTATAGGCCACTATCGAGTAGTTATCAAAGGACTATTAGATAATAGAAAATTATAATAATATAAATATAATAAATACCAAAAGGGATAAGTACTTGGGGCATATAAGAGACGATGTACACTTGACGATTACTGTAATAATTAAGAATCCTGAAATCCCCGAGACTAGTCTTTTCCAAAGTATATATTATCCAGAGTATCGACTCGATATTAAATAAGTCAAGCTAGCTCTTAATAATAATTATAAAGGGGTCTCAATCGCTTTTATTATTGATACTATTCGAAGAGTCTATTCTGGTGGAGTTGATAGGATCTATAATGGGTCAAATAGATCCCCTCCTTCTATACCTGTTTTCAAGAAGTTCCCTGAATACAGGACTGTATATTATCAACTGGCCGTAATCTATACGAATAAAGGCTTATATAAAGGCATATATAAGGTTTACGAGGGTATCTATCTCAAGTAGTATGGGATGTCTGTATTTACGAATATATCGGACAGAGAGCAAGACTATTTCAGTAAGTACTTGAGACTTATTACCGGTGACCAGTTGATATGTGATCGTATTCGGGGAATTAAGAGTGAGCAGTTTTAGACATTGAACTCTTATGCCTTTAAATAATAGATTTAAAGGTTAGATTTTCGCTTGGTTCACCCATACTAGAACAGGGGTTTTTACT